>SJYX01022921.1:131641-164406 GCA_006410675.1 Oreotragus oreotragus
AGTGAACTCCGGGAGATGGTGATGGACAGGGAGGCCTGGCGTGCTGCGATTCATGAGGTCTCAAAGAGTCGGACACTACTGAGCGACTGAACTGACTGAACTGATTCCAGGTACTCTACCCACTTCTCTCTCCCAGGAGAATGGAGAAGTCTTATTTCCCTTCCTAACTCTGCCTTCTGTCTAACGGGGGAGAGAGAGAGAGGGCAGGCACCCTCGACGTCTTTCTCAGGCAGTGAGACTCTAAGGAGAATTCTGTCCTTTTTTATCCCCCAAGAATGGCTTATGCTGCTTGCTGACAGCTGAGCCCCACAGGAGGCCTCTGGGAGCTCTCCAGCCCCTCCTGGTGTGGGAGGACAGCAGCTCCTCGGTCTAGCTGACCTGGAGAGTTAAGACACTAGATTCTTCGCGAGGTCACCCCTAGTGTGCTATCGTCACATTACTGCTAAGCATTTCTATCACCCACTGGAGACACAACGCTTTCATGCTTTGTTGCATTTACTCTTTCCAGCACACCCAGTGTGGCTGTTATCATCACCTCCATTTTGTATTTTTTGTTTGTTTGGCTGCACTGGGCCTTGAGAGTCCCTTGGACTGCAAGGAGATCAAGCCATTCAATTCTAAAGAAAATCAACCCTGATTATTCATTGGGAGGACTGATACTGAAGCTGAAGCTCCATTACTTTGGCCACCTGATGCAAAGAGGCCAGCTCACTGGAAAAGACCCTGATGCTTGGAAAGATTGAGGGCAGGAGGAGAAGGGGCTGACAGAGGCTGAAATGGTCAGATGGCATCACTGACTCAATGGACTTGAATTTGAGGGAACTCCGGGGGACAGTGAAGGAGAGGGAGGCCTGGCGTGCTGCAGTCCATGGGGTAGTTCTAGCCAGAAGGCAAAGTCTGTTCTGCAGACCCTACAGCTTGTGCTTTTAGCAATGCGACAGCTTAACTCTAACAGTAACATGGGAGCGTAAGGAACTTTTTTCCGTCGTGAACATCAGAAGTTACATAGCGGGGATGAGTGGGCAAGCTCTGTGACCTCCAGGCAGGCTGAGATCCTGTTACTCCTGTTTCTAGAGACTTTTATACTTTTCCTTCTTATCAGAACCTTGTTTTGATCTGGGTGGTTAATGTTGTTGGATAAGCTGGAGTTAACTTTTCTAAAGTACGAGGAGGAGGGACAAGCACCTTGGAGAAGGTCTTCTTTTGCTGCACATGGTGGCATTTCTCTCACACGCGGGCTTTTATTTCTATGAGAAAGCAAGCCGGCTGCGAACCGCGCTTCTCTCTCTGGTTTTCTCGTGAAAGCTACGCGTGCCATTTTCCTCCTGATCTATAATTGGTCCCTAGGAGGGAAGGAAATTACTTGACTCAAAACCAGGCTTCAAAGGCAGAGTTTGAAGTGTCTTTCTTTATCCTGAGCTTGCAGATTTGTCTTTAGTCGGCTACTGAAAAAAATAAACAAACAAATGCTTTAATCTGACTTACAGAGCACTTAAAACAAGGAAGGCAGCAGAAAAGAAGCAGGAGGCGCCTCCCCGGGGGTGGCCCCGGCCGGCAGCATCCTCCGGAGTGCGGGGGCGGGGGGGAGCCCCAGGGGAGCGTCTGCAGGGGAAGGTTCGCGCAGGGAGCGTCTGCAGGGAAGGTTCGCGCAGGGAGCGTCTGCAGGGAAGGTTCGCGCAGGGAGCGTCTGCAGGGGAAGGTTCGCGCAGGGAGCGTCTGCAGGGGAAGGTTCGCGCCCGGCTCTGTGGGGACTCTTGTCTCCACCTGTACTTGCTGTCTAGTCACTCAGTCATGTCCAACTCTCGGCCACCTCGTGGACTGTAGCCCGCCAGGCCCCTCTGTCCGTGGGATTCTCCAGGCAAGAGTACTGGAGTAGATTGCCGTGTCCTATGGCACAGCCACCAGGAAGCCACCCAGGGAATCTCACTAGAAGGAAAGGAAGGTTCAAGACCACAGGTGGGGGGGTGCCCTTCATTTATGAGCTTAATGTAAGTCACTCTGCTTAGACAAGCGGGTGAGAGGTTCTGGGCTTCCCTCTACAGGTCCTGGGACCCTCGTCAACCAGTTATGAGGCCCAAGAATACCTGCTTGTCCAGGGACCAGTCATTGCAGGCGAGGCGCTGGCACCCTGCTGCTTGGCCGAGCTCACCCCAGAGCCGTGGGAATGGGTGGGGTCTTCTCCTCCCAAGTCACGGGGATCCTTGATAACAGCCGTGGGGGCAGGTCTGGGGTTTCTAGGGAAGCTAAACAGTGCCAGCAGCATAAGGGTATTTATGTCTTAAACCTTACACCTCCTTACAGAACCTTACGGAGATGTGGGCCTCAGTCCTGGGACCCTCGTCAACCAGTTATGAGGCCCAAGAATACCTGCTTGTCCAGGGACCAGTCATTGCAGGCGAGGCGCTGGCACCCTGCTGCTTGGCCGAGCTCACCCCAGAGCCGTGGGAATGGGTGGGGTCTTCTCCTCCCAAGTCACGGGGATCCTTGATAACAGCCGTGGGGGCAGGTCTGGGGTTTCTAGGGAAGCTAAACAGTGCCAGCAGCATAAGGGTATTTATGTCTTAAACCTTACACCTCCTTACAGAACCTTACGGAGATGTGGGCCTCGAGAGAGCGGGAGTGCGTCACTTTCAGAGTCGACGGGGAGGCCGCCTGAGAGTCCCTGCAGCCCGTGGCCCCTCACCAGCCGTCCCTGACGCACTCGGGCGGCCACCCGTCTGCTCGTAGCTCTCAGGGTACCCCTGGTGTTTGTCTCTGACACTCCTGTGCCATTGGAGAGTCTGATTTTTTTCAATATATATTTATTTGTTATTTATTTGGCTGGACCAGGTCTTCCTTGGGACATGAGGGGTCTTCGCTCTTCATTGTGGCACTCACGGTCTTTGGTTAAGGCCGGCAGACTCTTAGTTGCAGCATGTGGGGTCCAGTTAGTTCCATGATTGGATGTTGAACCCCAGCCCCCTGCATCAGGAGCACAGAGGCTTAGCCACTGGACCACCTGAAGAGCCTCAAAGTAGGCTAAGTGTGGGGGTGTGGTAGGTGGAGTTCAAAAAAGGTGTAGATCCTATTTGTTTAGGACAGTTATGCCTTATTTAAAACTTATTTAAAACATTTTGAACAGTGTTCCTCATTGACGTATTAGAATGACTGTATCAACAGGAGTTCGGTAGAGGGGAATGGCAAACAAGGGTTAATGGCCAGTTGCCGGGGTCCAGCCCTGGTGGATCCAGGGTAATTCAAAGCGGGGACGGAGTCAGCGTCCTAGGAAAAAGCTATTTAATTAGAAATAGAAAGAGAGATTAGAAAGGAATAGTGTGGTGGGAAAATTAGTGGAGAAAAGAGGCTGAGTAACTTGGTTTACGTGGGATACCAATAAAGCTTCTAGAGAAGAGGCTTGCACCACCTGCATAGGGCACTGGCGCCCACTGGAATATCAGAGGGTGCCCCGCCTTGGGCTCCCTTTTGCGTGGAACTTAAAAGCCAGGGCAAAGTTAGCAGGCTTGGCGAGCACCCATACTCCAGATGGGAATTCAGCCAGAAAAATGGAGAACAAGAAAGAACAACACGGGGGAATCAGTCTTCCCAGAAACTGATCCGATTTCTTTATTTTCAGGTTTGCTTATATGCCTTTTGTTACACATAGAGACAAATGGAAATTTTAAAGTCACATGGGGGTCAGCAGTCCTGACCTTTATCAAAGTCAGATGCTTCGTATAAATGTATACAAAAAGGTCTTAGGGGTTTTACATCATCTTCTGGCCAGGGGGCCTGCTGACATTTTATGATCCTTTCTTTCTGGTAACGGTCAGTCAACCAAAAAACTTATTTTCCCGGGGTGATTTTTCTTAAACCAGGCGTCACCCTCCGAAGGTACCAGATAAAGTTGCATTCCTATAGGGTGAGGGGGTAGGGGGTTACAATTAAGAAAGGAATTTACTTAGCCTAAGGTTAGCATGACTAATCTTAAGGGTTAATACTTATTTCTTCTATGTGCTGGTTATATATTCATTAGCATGTATAAGGGCAGGGGACTTAGCAGCAAATATTGACCCAATAAATAAAAAACCCTTCACCAACATGATTTTTATCTTTAGAAAAACCCAGTGATAACTAAGACTTTCAAAATACTCCAAACTCTCTGTGCTGTTTTTGGCTGAGAGGTTGTAAACAATCATGTACATAGTAGCAAGAGGGTGGATAATCCTGTCACACAAGCTAGTCCGCCAGCAGAGAGATTTGACCTGAGATACCCTTGTGACGCCCAGAAATTTTTATTAACTGGAGCTGTAGGTTAACTCCTTCTCCGAGAGAGGTGGGGGACAGCCCCCTGTAAAGTCAGAGGTGTAGGTGAGAGCACAAAGCAGTAAAGTAGGCAGACTCTGGTTTGGGGGGTAGATGCTCGGGAACGGGTCTCCTGAGGCTCGATCCCGCCTTTGCGTATGCCGAAGCCTCCTTCCTCATGACCTTTGCCGTGGGCGGAGTTCCTCATGCTGGCTCCCGGCAGCCAGTAAAGAGTTTCGTAATCTTCTGTTCTCTGTATATTTTATCTAAGTTTAAAGAGTTTATTATCGTTATTGTTTATTTTTTACTCTCTGGTTGTGGTGCGTGGGCTTCTCAGCAGTGGCTTCTCTCGTGAAGCACCGGCCCCACGCGTGGGCTCAGTAACCGGGGCACGTGGACCCCGTTGCTCTGCAGCGTATGCGATCTTAGCTCCCTGACCAAGTCGTGGCAGATTCTTAACCCCCAGACCACCCCGGAGTCCTCAGTCCAGATTCTTTACCACTAGTTCAGTTCAGTTCAGTTCAGTTCAGTCGCTCCGTCGTGTCTGACTCTTTGCGACCCCACGGACTGCAGCACGCCAGGCCTCCCTGTCCATCACCAACTCCCGGAGTTTACTCAAACTCATGTCCATCGAGTCGGTGATGCCATCCAGCCATCTCATCCTCGGTCGTCCCCTTCTTCCCCAGCCTTCAATCTTTCCCAGCATCAGGGCCTTTTCACAGGTCAGTTTCGCATCAGATGGCCAAAGGATTGATTTCAGCTTCCGCATCAATCCTTCCAACGAATATTCAGGACTGATTTCCTTTAGGATGGACTGGTTTGATCTCCTTGCAGTCCAAGGGATGAGGGAAGTCCTAAAGAGATTTTAAAATTCACAATAAATGAATGTCCATTTTTTAAAAACAGGAATGGTTTTATTTCTTACAATTTTTGCTTGTCTAAATCATACAAAGCTATATTGAATTCTTTAGAAATCTTGGCAAATAAGGCAAAATATATAACATTAGAAAATTTTAACCCCAGGTTCTTTCTTCAAAATATTAACCAACTGCATTTTGTTAGTATACACGTTAAGTAGTGAATATAAAAACAAGCATTTGAGGCCACATCGACAGACATGCATCCTGTGCAGGGTGCTTCCTAGCTGCTGGGGACACAGAGAGATAGAAGGCAATCTTCCTGTCCACAGAAACCAGCGCATGATCTATGCAGAGAAAAAGACAAAAACGTGGAGAATAAATAGGAGCAAATTATTCACCGCCTGTTTCCACTAAGTCTAAGTGTTAGCCGCTCAGTTGTGTCTTACCTCTTTGTGACCCTGTGGACTTGTCTGTCTATGGGATTCTCCAGGCAAGAATCCTGGAGTGGGTTGCCATTTCCTTCTCCAGGGGATTTTTCCCTTCCCAGGAATTGAACCCGGCTCTGCAGACAGATTGCAGACAGATTCTTTACCGTCTGAGCCACCAGGGAAGCCCCCTAGTTCCACTGCTGCTGCTGCTGCTAAGTCGCTTCAGTTGTGTCCGACTCTAGGTGAGATGAAATAAGCAGTTCAGAAAAGGGAGCAATTCTTCAGGGAGGGGTGGTCCTGCAGAGGATGAGAGAGGCTCTGATCCTGTAAGGAAGGGGAGGACCTCACAGGTTGCCAAGTAAGTTTGCTTTTGCAGTTGCATTTTATTCCATTTCCCCTAAAATTATTATTAGAGCATACTGTTTGAGTCCAAGAATTGCTTTGGTATATTACAGTTCCCTCTGGAATTGCTGGGATGCTGGGAAAGACTGGAGGCAAGAAGAGAAGAGGGTGACAGAAGACGAGAAGGTTAGATAGCATCGCCGACTCAGTGGAGAAGAACCTGAGCAAACTCCGGGAGACAGCGAAGCCAGCGGAGGAGGGACTCAGTGACCGAACGGCGGCAGCGATGGAAGCGTTGGGACCTGGTCTCGCAGATCACTTCTGCAATGGTTCCTAGTCTTCTCTTGGAATTATTTTACAATAATGCAGTTCTAAACTTCTTTTATAGTGAGAACAAAACTGTTGCCACAGGCAAACCAGAAGATACCAGCATCAGCAGGTGTATTTCTCATGACATAAATGTAGGGACCCTTTCTTATCTGTAAGAGCTAAAGGCTGTTCTACCCACACGGTCACTGTCTTCCAGCATCTGTCCCTCACCGCGGCCTTGAGTTGACACATTCACGCGTGAGAATTTCAGAAAATGGAATCTGACTGCAAGCAAGCTGGCAGGGTTCTTCCCTGGATTTATTTGACATTAATTTGTTGGATTAGTCTTCAGTCAGTAAATTAGGAGTAAACGTGGTTTCCACTTAGTGTTATTTCTTCCCATCAACCATTTCCTGTCCTTGACTCTCCATCTCTTTCCACCAAGTCTGTGAGCACCGTCTTTGGCCTGTGAGTTCCTTCTGGGTAGGCCTCATCAACTCCCTGGAGCTTTCAATAGTGCTCAATGAAAGCTTAGTGAATGAATGAAAACAGCATTTTACATGGGATTAGAAAGAAGACATGCGGAGGAGGTTAGGCATAAAATACACATGTATGATTTTCATTTTCACCTGTATTTTTTTTTAAACAATCTTAAAAAAAAAAGTATTTATTTGGCTGCCTCCAGTCCTCGTTGCGGCAGGCGGGAGGCAGTAAGCAGACTCTTAGGCTGCGGCGTCGGACTCCCTCGTTGTGGTTCTCAGGCTCCAGAGCGCAGACGCAGCAGTTGCAGCACTTGGGCTTAGCTGCTCCTCGGCACGTGAAATCTTAGCCCCTTGACCAGGGATCGAACCCCTGCATTCAAGGTGGATTCTTAACCACTGGACCACCGGGGAAGCCCCCTAAACAATCCATCTTTTGAAAGGAACTTCCTGCTGGTCTTACCTAGTCAGAAGCTAATCTTGATTTGACGGAGGCTCATATTTTTGAACATCAGTTATTTTGTAAGAAGGACATGTTGTCTGTGACATATTAACATGTCCGATGAAGTGGATGCTCACATTTTGGAAGATCTTTGGCCGCCTCTTCCGCATAATTAAGTTCTTTTCAGAGCAGCTTCTACGCTGTAGACGCCACACGTGTACTTCAGACTAGTCATCATAACTGGAATCTGATCACCAGCTTCTCAGAGCTGCTCCTCATTGCCCAGCAGGCGGCTTCCTGTCAGAATTCATTTCCCATTTGGAAACTATCTCTCTGACCCGCAGACTTTTGGACACAATTCATCCTTCACATATTTGAGTCTGCCTCTTGTCATCCGTCCTTAGCGCCTCAGACGCCAAAAGACCCTTTTGTGATCAGAGTGATAAAATCACCGTAAACGTCAGGGGACGGAAAACGAAGAATGTATGAAGCTTTTTGTTCCCTTGATCTTTCTAATTTAAAAAATGCTTCTCGCGTGTATCTATTTCTATTACTGTAGTTTAGGAAGTTAAAGTAATGGCTGTTATGGTTGAAGCCAGATGTTTCTCAGTTCGTTCAGTCTTTGGACAATTCAGTTAAGCTTTGGCAGAGTTGCAGTGAATTCAGTTCAGTTTAGCAAACAGGGCGACCCTTTGGCTGGCCCCCCGTTACTGTGGTCTCTACACGAACTGCGTTTTAGTTGCAATAAAGCGAGTGTGAGTGATCCAGATATGACTGCTGGGGAAATTAAAATTCTCCATTGAAGATGAGTAGGTTGGGCAGGTGTCGTCCAAGAAGGAATTTCATGCTGGAGAAAGTAGAAGGTTTGGCTTACGAGGAGGGGAGTCGTGCCAGGTAAGGGGCACTGAGGTGGGATTCAGCAGGGCAGGTACCGATTCTTGGACAGGGATGGGTCGTGAGAGAATGGTCTTCATCTGCCTTCTGGCTGCAGGATGAACCAGAACCAGGGCCTGGGAAGCCACGTTAACTGTCCGGGGCTTAACCGAGGAGTCCTGTTTCCAGAGCAAAGGAGACGGACGGGTGAAGGGGAGGTCAGATCTTAGGCACGTTACACAGAAAGAATCTGATCGCCTCCGAGGCTGACTGGGTATTGGGAAGCAGCGCCAAGAGAGCCGCCCGTGGGCTCCCAGGGCTGGGAAGCCCGGGTGGGTGGGAGAGCTGTCCATTAGCACCCAGCACCTATGGTGCAGAGCAGGTGCTCGGTAAGTGTTTGATGACTGAGTAAATGGCCTGTCTTGTATTACACTCCACCCCGGTGGTGGAGAACTAAGCATCAGAAGCGATTGTGAGCTTAAAACTGGGAGATGTCCGTGTCCCACTCCCCCACCTCTTAGTGTAGATGGAGGACTGGAGTGGGAAGCAGGCCAGGCAGAGACTTGAGAGGATGCGGGTGACTGGGGGCAGCCGGGCAAGGACAGGCAGGATAGAGAGCGCAATCTGCTGAGAACAAGGGAAGATGGGTGTTTCAGGGAGACAGCGTGGGCGGAAGTGTCAAAAACAAGAGGTCTAAGTTTGATTTTGTCCCAGAGAAGAGCACCTTGCTGACGCTTGAGAAGCCTCAGGAAAGTGGCAGCAGGCGGTGCCAGCTGGCAAAGACCTGAGTAGGGAGGCCACGTTTGTATCACGGTGAGACTGGAGACAAGAGCCTTCCCTCCGTTATTTCCAGCGACGAGCCCCTTTGAAGGAAGCCGACTCCTTAGCCGACTCGTGTTAAGTCAGAAAATGCCAGTATGTCATTAATACCTGTAGCTCTAAAATGTACCTATTTCCACACTGTAACCCCAAAACATTATTTTTACAAACCATTTGAAGATAACGTTTTTATTTTCTTTGATTCTACTCTTTCAAAATTTCGTTTATCCCTCTCAGAGATTTATTTCTAGGTCATTGATTCAGATTTCAAAACCAGCATTTTCTGTGAGCTTATTTTATGCCTACTAGAGTTGAAATTCAAACATTTTCCGAGCGTAGCAACTGAAAAAGCTTCAAAGACATTTTTCACATCCACCTTGTTGTTTCCCTTTGCTGATTGTATCTTTTCTGAAACACCCCGGACTGATAGCTCCTGGGATATAGTATGCCTGGTGTAACAACACAAGCTTTTGAGAACTGAGAAATATACTCTGTTTTTGTCCTGGTTCTTGAAGAGGTTCCTTTACTCCTAAGCGGAAGCTTCTGGCCAAGGGAAAAAGTGTGTAAGAACAGGAGTCACAGGACCTAGCTTCAGTTCCCTTCTTGGAGACTGCAGTAGAGGGTAAATTAGGTCTCTTAAAAAAAAAAAAATCTCGGAAGATCCTTGTTGGTTATCCATTTTATACAGAACAGTGTGTCGATGGACATGAGTCTGAGCAAGCTCCAGGGGTTGGTGATGGACAGGGAAGCCTGGCATGCTGGTCTATGGGGCCGCAGAGTCGGACACAACTGAACTGAACCGTGTGTACATGTCAGCCTCAAACTCCCCAAATATCCCTTCCTGCCATCCTTCCCCCGCTTCCAGCAACCATGGACCTACGGTATAGCCCAGGAAACTCAGCTCAATGTTGTGTGGCAGCCTGGGCGGGAGGGGAGTTTGGAGGAGAAAGGATACGTGTGTATGGATGGCTGAGTCCCTCTGGGCTCCACCTGGAGCTATCAGAGCATTGTTAATCAGCTATACTCTAATATTAAAAAAAAGTCTGTCTGTTTTTTAAAAACTGCCATGGAATTTGCTACCAAAAGAAAACCATAAAATAAATCTCAGAATCCGTGAATATACTTTATCATTTAACTTCGTCATCAAGCCTCCCGTATGGTATGATCCCACATTTGGAGTGGGAGCGGTGGAGCGCCATCTGCCCCTCTGTCTGGCTGACTCTCTCATCCTTCTAACTGCCTGGTGTGTATTTTCTGGTATCCAGCCGCCCCCAACCCACACACCCCAGCACCCAGTACCTATGGTGCAGATCAGGTGCTCGGCAAGGATTTGACGACTGAGTAAATGGCCTGTCATGTATTATGCTCCACCCAGAACAATCAGACTAAGCATCAGAAGTGATTATGAGCTTAAGACCATGGAGATCTCCACATCCCCCCCCCGCCCCCACCTTCAGTATTTGAGTTTCTATAAATTGGCCTTTCACATCCATACTTAAAAATATCCCCATCGGTCATGCTCATGTGAGAAGCGCTGATCTACCATCTGTGAGTTCCTGGAGGTCCCAGATTATAGTTTCTATCAGTTCATTCCCAGCCCCTAGGGTAATCTCTGGCAGAAAGTAGGTACGCCGTGTTTGTGAACAAAATCTAAACGTTGAGATTGATGATAAATGAGAACAAAATGCTCCTTCTTTTGGCTGCAGATGTAACACCTTGAAACTTTAAATATACTACTCATAATACATTCTATTTTTAAAGAAATGAATTGAATGCCCAAATTACCGGTTCTGATAAATTTAAAAATTGATGGTTTGTCACCTAATAACTGTGGCTAGAACCCCTTTGCTTTATTTGCTTAATTCTGACAGTTTGGTGATGAGTCATCTCCTTTCATTATTACCTGCCTTCCCGTATTGCTGTGGCTCAGTCGTGTCCGACTCTTTGCGACCCCGTGGGCTGCAGCGCGCCAGGCTCCCCTGTCCTTCTCCAGCTCCCAGAGCCTGCTGACATCACGTCCACTGAGTCAGTGTGTTACCTAATCACCTCGTCCTCTGCTGCCCGCTTCTCCTTTTGCCTTCTGTCTTTCCCAGCAGCAGGGTCTTTTCCAAGCATCTGCACCCGGTGGCCAAAGTACTGAAGCTCAGCTTCAGCATCGGTCCTTCCAGTGAATATTCAGGGCTAATTTCCTTTAGGATGGACTGGTTTGATCTCCTTGCCTTGCCATACACCTTGTTTTAAATTGTCTTTAAGAACTCACAACCTATCACTCTCGTTCAGTGATATGACTCTGGTATTTTAAGCTGTAGTGTCTTGATAGGTCGTGATGTGAACCACCATGAACTGAGTCATCTCACAGCTCATGATCGTGTGTATCATATTTCTATGCTCCACAGGAGCGAGATGGCATTGGTTTTTAAATAAGAATATTATGGAGAAGGAAATGGCAACCCACTCCAGTATTCTTGCCTGGAGAATCCCAGGGACGGGGGAGCCTGGTGGGCTGCCGTCTATGGGGTCACACAGAGTCGGACACGACTGAAGTGACTTAGCAGCAGCAGCAGCAGCAGCAGCATCTCATATACTACCTGTGGGTTGGGAATCTGGGAGTGACTGAGCTGCTGGTCCTGGCTTCTCCTGCCTCTCATAAAGTTACACTCAGGATATCAGCTGGGACTGCGGTCCTCTGAAGGGCTGACTGGGGCCAGAGGACTCACCCCCCAGGTGGCCCCCACAGATGCTGGGCATCCTGGTGCCTCTCATCCTCATGAGGCCCCCTTGTCTGGGCTGTGGGAGTGTCTTCATGGTAGAGGGACCATCAGGTGTTTTGTTGGTGATTTCACATATGAACTTTCAGGAAGGAAAGAGAAAGGTTAGGTCAGTAGCAATGGTAAGCCTAAATGTGGCTTAAAAAAAAATAAACAAAACCCAGCTTAACAAAAGTGGTAAGTAAGCCAGGTATCAGCTGTTTACACAATTAGCCCGTTTCAGAGAAGTTCTCTTTCAGCTCTTCTCCGTCATCCCAGTCGTCCGTCTCCCTGACGCTTGCTCACACCCTGGTTCTGGGCCTCCTGTGCTGCCACACTCCTTGGTCCGCATCTGTCTGCCCAGTAGCCTGCAAATGCAAGGTGAGGGGCTGTGACTTCATCCCTGAATCTCAGGTGCTCAAGGCGGTGCCTGGCCCTTAGCTGATCTTTACTGTCTGTTGTTGAACTTCGCGAGCCTCATACACCTGAATACCATTGTCTCCCTTTTCTCTGTAAGAAGGTGTAACTTGATTGAAGGTCTGCAGTTAGTTAGTGGCAGAGTTTGGGGTTCATAGTCAGGTCTGGATTTTGTTCATCAGCTAAGATGGTGTTTTGAAGGCCCTCAGAGTCACCTGTGTGTTAGGAGGCCTCAAATGTCCTCCTCAGGAAAAATTCTTTAGGACATATCTCTGTATTTACCCAGAATGAATCACTATGGTTTAAGAGAGATTGCTCGAAGGAGACATTTTTTTTTTAAATCAAATAAAAGAATATTAAAAATAAACCAGCCTATTGCCTCTGGGCTACAAACCCATTTTTGGTGTTACCTGATGTGCTTTCATCTCTAAGTGGTATGCACAAAAGCTTGCACACCTAAAGCGCTGAGGGAAAGTCTCTCTCTTTTCCATTTTTTCAGGGATTCCACCCGGCTGATCTGAAAGATCCGGACATGGTGTTTAGATAAGAAGCTGGTGCTCAGTCGCTCAGTTCTATCTGACTGTTCACGCCCCCGTGACTGCAGCACGCCAGGCCTCCCTGTCCTTCACCATCTCCCGGAGCTTGCTCAAATCCATATCCACTGAGTCGGTGATGCCATCCAACCATCTCATCCTCTGTCGTCCACTTCTCCTCCTCGCGTCCATCTTTCCCAAAGGCAAAAAGATAGGACATTGAAAGATAAACTCCCCAGGTCAGTAGGTGCCCAATATGTATGTGACTGAAGAAGAATATGCTTCTGGAGAAATAGCTCCAGAAGCAGTGAAGAGGGTGAGCCAAAGTGGAAACAACACCCAGTGGTGGATGTGACTGGTGATGGAAGTCAAGTCCGATGTTGTAAAGAGCAATACTGCACAGGAACCTGAAACGTTAGGTCCATGAATCAGGGTAACTTGGAAGTGGTCGAACAGGAGATGGCAAGAGTGAACATGGACATCTTAGAACTAGAATGGACTGTAATGGGTGAATTTAACTCTGATGACCACTGTATCTACTACTGCGGGCAGGAATCCCTCAGAAGAAATGGAGTAGCCATCATAGTCAACAAAAGAGTCCAAAATGCAGTACATGGGTGCAATCTCAAAAATGAAAAGGTGATCTCTATTCATTTCCAAGGCAAAGCATTCAATATCATGGTGATCCAAGCCTATGCCCCAACCAGTAATGCTGAAGAAGCTGAAGTTGAATGGTTCTATGAAGACCTACAAGACCTTTTAGAACTAACACCAAAAAAGATGTCTTTTTCATCATAGGGGATTGGAACGCAAAAGTAGGAAGTCAAGAGATACCTGGAGTAACAGGCAAGTTTGGCCTTGGAGTACAGAATGAAGCAGGGCAAAGGCTAATAGAATTTTGCCAAGAGAACACACTGGTCATAGCAAGCACCCTCTGCCAACAATACAAGAGAAGGCTGTACACATGGACATGACCAGGTGGTCAACACCGAAATCAGATTGATTATATTCTATGCAGCCAAAGATGGAGAAGCTCTATACAGTCAGCAAAAACAAGACCAGGGGCTGACTGTGGCTCAGATCATGAACTCCTTATTGCAAAATTACAGATATGAAGTTGGAGATCAGTAAATGAAGAGATTGTTACGGACCCCCTGACTAAACTGATCACTATAGGAAGGCTTCCTGCAAAGATCTAGGTCCTAAACTAAGGGCTCAGTGGACGAGCACATGCATTCAAGTGGTGTCTAATGTGTGAATCACCGTGGGGATGGGATGTGCGATGGTGAGGTGGAGAAGTTGAGCATGGCCCCCAGGCCCCCGGACTGGGGATCTGAGTGAGTGGTGGCCCCGCTCAGTGTGACGGGGACACAGGCAGGGGAGAGCAGGGGGCTTGGCGATGACGTCAGCGTGGGGCGCGTCCGTGGGACAGCCGGGGCAGGTGTTCTGCCCAGACGTGGGCCTCCAGGCCTGATGGCTCCAGCAAAGAGCAGTCGCCAGGCTCTCTGGGAGAGGGCCTGGGGCTTAGCTGTGTCTGATGATGGTTCATGGACTGGTGGTGTAGAAAGAGCTTCGGGGCACAGGCAGCCTTTCTTGGCTGTGCTGACCTTTTGAGACTCTCGGCATGTATCGTTACAGCTCAGTATCCCAGACAGACTGGGGGAGAGTGGGTGCGCTCTTGCTTGTGGATGTAGACAGGAGCTGCCGCATTTCCTGGCCAATGAGGGCCCAGCTCTCTGCCAGGTCCTTCAGAGGCTGCTAAACGATGCTTGCTTCTACTCATGGTTTGGCAATCTTAAATACCTCCCCCCCCCTTTTTTTTAAATTTGCTATTAGCTTTCAGTGATGTTGGTATCTGTTCGTCATTCAATTTCCTTTTTAAAAGAAAGCACAAATTCTTCATTTTCTTGGGAATATGCTTGTTAATAAAACTTGGTTCTTCCATGTGGCTGTTGGAGTAGATGGTTGTAGTGAGACCTCTTTGCTTAGTCACTTACTGTCTGAGTCTATGAATTATTTCAGATGTTCTCTGTCTCTCTGTCTTGATCCAAAGAGTTGTCTTGAGACAACACACTTCGCTTTTATTATATTTGGTAAAACTTTACAGCTTATTCGCTTTTTTTGTGCTAATCTGATAGCATAATTAAAACGTCTGACTTCAGTTCTTTCCTTACAAATACTGCCTAGCTCTACTGCCTTTAATTAACTGAAATCATTCTTATGTAAACAAATACCAATTGCAGATTGTATTACCTATACTCCTTTCTTACGAGAATTTAAGTACATCCCTTGTTTGTTAAATTATAGTCTTAAAGAAGCAAGTGACATATTTTGTCATTTTGTATGATGCCAACAGCAAACAAAGGCTCACTTCTGTGTTTTCGCTCTTGTTACACCTTTTATTTAATGTTCACTTGCAGAGCCAGTGTGGGCAGGAAGAGGGGGGGCGGGCTTTAGACTCACACCAACTTGAAACTCAGCTCGGGCACTTCTCAGTGGCGCCACTTTGGAGAAATTGCTTGACTGCTTCCGGGCCTTGGTTTCCTTGTAGGGAAAACGAAGGTGATAGTACCTGCCTCGCGGATTGTGGACATTCAGTGACACAGTGCGAGCCACATACTTAACACAGAGCCTGACACATAGAGGTGCCCAATAAATGCCATCAATATCTATGCTGACACAGTGGATGTTGTCTTAGCCAGTTCAGCAGCTGAAAGGAAGCTTCCTTACGCGGAGCCGCCTGGTGGGCGCCCGCAGCAGGTTGAACATTTGGAACCAGAAGCGTCTCTGCAGCGCTGTCACGTGTATCTGCTCCAACTACCTGAGCGGTTTCCGTCCCCAAACCTCTTCTGTGTTGTTTGTTCTCAATCCTCTTTATGCCAGCTGAACTTGTCCTTGTAATTAGGTGAGTTAATTAAACGTTAAGCAAACAGAATGTCAGTACAAAAAGACAGCTGCTTTTTCTATGAAAAAAAAAAGTTTTGGAAAGACTTAATAAAGGTAACTCAATAAATTGAAGAAAAACTTCTGAGGATGTCGAGTGGTCATTCTCACAGAAATAGAAAGCAGAACCGTGGTTGCCAGGGACTGTGGGGGCGGGAAACGGAGAGTTCTTCTTTAATGGGGACCGAGATTCAGTCGCAGCATTTCTGGAGATGGATGGTGGTGATGACTCCGAAAAGAGTGTGCCACTTAATATGACTGAGCTGAGATGGTCAATTTTATGTTATGTGTATTTTGTTACAATTTTAAAGATTGTTTTGATCTGTCACATTAGCTGTGGGTGGGACAGCTGTTAGAGACTGGCGAGCAGGGAATCTAAAAAGGTGGAGGAATTCCACATCTAGGTTGTTTTTTAGCAGCCTTTTAAGTTTTCTTATTTTCAGGAACCTGAGATTGGACATTGTAGGTGATTCGTTTCAGGTGTGGTTCATTCGAGAAAGAGAACAAGTCATTTCTTAAAGGTGAGGGCTTTGCATAGGTCAGAATATACGGAAATGAACGCATGTTTATATTTAAAATGCTAAGTCACACGTTTAAGTCATGTGTGTGTCTTAGGTTGGGCTCCTGGGGAATAGACTGAGATGGAGATGTGCAGGAAACTCGTTGGGGAGTAAGCGCTCTCGGATCCAGCCCTGGATGGGAATGAGGGAGACAGGACCAAGAGAACGAGAGAAGATGCCCAGGTGGGAGACAGGTGCCAGCCACTCTCCAGAGATGTGGCAGACAGGCGTGTCCTCAGGCACTAATCAGGCATCGGGTGTGGCCTGCCTCCGGGGGAGGGACACCACCTGGAGCAAAGTGACATCCTCTGGCTGCAGGTGGAGCCAGGAGGTTACCTGTCCGCTCACAGCAGGTGACACTTCCAGGTGGGAGAGCCAATGGTCCCCAGGATTGACAACTGGCTGTGTTGATTTTTTGCATGTTTCGCCTCTTCAACAATTTTTAAAAAATTGGCCAATTGACTTCTTGTGGAAGCTTTCTGTTGAGACAGACTGGCTGTAGGGGAATCTGGGTCTTCCTCTGGTTGGGCGAGGCCATGCTTAGTCAAGGATCTTCCCTGGTGGCTCAGACAGTAAAGAATCTGCCTGCAATGGAGGAGACCTGGGTTCGATCCCTGGGTCAGGAAGAGCCCCTGGAGAAGGGAATGGCAACCCACCCCAGTATTCTTGCCTGGAGAATCCCATGGACAGAGGAGCCTTGCAGGCCACAGTCCATGGTGTTGCACATGCTCAGTAAATCTTTAATCCAATTTTCTGTTGACAGGAAGAGCTATGTTCCCTCCCTGTGCTTTGGCTGCAGGTGAAACTCAGTTCAGTTCAGTCGCTCAGTCGTTGCGACCCCATGAATTGCAGCACGCCAGGCCTCCCTGTCTATCACTAACTCCCAAAGTTCCCTCAGACTCACGTCCATCAAGTCCGTGAGGCCATCCAGCCATCTCATCCTTGGTTGTCCCCTTCTTCTCCTGCCCCCAATCCCTCACAGCATCAGGGTTTTTTCCAATGAGTCAACTCTTTGCATGAGGTGGCCAAAGTACTGGAGTTTCAGCTTTAGCATCATTCCTTCCAAAGAAATCCCAGGGCCAATCTCCTTCAGAATAGACTGGTTGGATCTCCTTGCAGTCCAAGGGAGTCTTCTCCAACACCACAGTTCAAAAGCATCAATTCTTCAGCACTCAGCCTTCTTCACAGTCCAACTCTTGCATCTATACATGACCACTGGAAAAACCATAGCCTTGACTAGGCGGACCTTAGTCGGCAAAGTAATGTCTCTGCTTTTGAATATACTATCTAGGTTGGTCATAACTTTTCTTCCAAGGAATAAGCGTCTTTTAATTTCATGGCTGCAGTCACCATCTGCAGTGATTTTGGAGCCCCCCAAAATAAAGTCTGACACTGTTTCCACTGTTTCCCCATCTATTTCCCATGAAGTGATGGGACCGGATGATATGATCTTCGTTTTCTGAATGTTGAGCTTTAAGCCAACTTTTTCCCTCTCCTCTTTTACTTTCATCAAGAAGCTTTTTAGTTCCTCTTCACTTTCTGCCATAAGGGTGGTGTCATCTGCATATCTGAGGTGATTGATATTTCTCCTGGCAATTTTGATTCCAGCTTGTGTTTCTTCCAGTCCAGCGTTTCTCATGATGTACTCTGCATAGAAGTTAAATAAGCAGGGAGACAATATACAGCCTTGATGTACTCCTTTTCCTATTTGGAACCAGTCTGTTGTTCCATGTCCAGTTCTAACTGTTGCTTCCTGACCTGCATACACACTGTCTCTTATACACATCTCACTCAAAGAGCCAGGAGAAACCACTGTTTCTACAGAAGGCAAATCAGTTTGAAAACCTGAAACTCCATCTTTGCCTATAAGAAGTTTTGAGGTAGAATAAAACACTGTAACCGTAGGAATTCCCCAGACGGGGATAACCACAAATAATCCCCAAGTCCTAGTGAACAGAAAACATTTGTATGCCACTGTTAAAAGCAGCCTGGTAGGGATCCCCTGAATAAATCAGGTTATAAAGGGCTAATTTACAAAGGAAACGTTTTTTNTCAGCCACTGTTTCCACTGTTTCCCCACCTATTTGCCATGAAGTGATGGGACCAGATGCCATGATCTTAGTTTTCTGAATGTTGAGCTTTAAGCCAACTTTTTCACTCTTCTCTTTCACTTTCATCAAGAGGCTTTTTAGTTCCTCTTCACTTTCTGCCATAAGGGTGGTGTCATCTGCATATCTGAGGTTATTGAGATTTTTCCCATCAATCTTGATTCCAGCTTGTGTTTCTTCCAGCCTAGCATTTCTCATGATATACTCTGCATATAAGTTAAATAAGCAGGGTGACAATATACAGCCTTGACGTACTCCTTTTCCTATCTGGAACCAGTCTGTTGTTCCATGTCCAGTTCTAGCTGTTGCTTGCTGACCTGTTAATAAGTTTCTCAAGAGGCAGGTCAGGTGGTCTGGTATTCCCATCTCTTTCAGAATTTTCCACAGTTTATTGTGATCCACACAGTCAAAGGCTTTGGTTTAGTCAATAAAGCAGAAATAGATGTTTTTCTGGACATTACAAAATATTGAATAGAATCCTCTATGCTATTCAGCAGGTTCTTATTAGTTATCTATTTTACATATAGTAGTGTGTTTATTTCAATCCCAGTTTCCCACTTTATCCCTCCTCTCCTTTCCCCTTGGTAACCATGTTTGTTTTCTACATGTATACACTTCAATAATGATAACTAATATTTCTGATCCAAAATACCCATGCATGTATTCTGAGTAAGGTTCAGTTTAGTTCAGTCGCTCAGTCATGTCCGATCTTTGTGACCCCATGAACCACTGAGTAAGGTTAATAACAATAAATATTAATAAAAGCATTCATTCTATGTGCGTGAAAATGCATCTGGAATCTGGATCATAAACACCTTTCCTGATTCTTTCTTTCCTTGAAAATTATTGTTCCTTTTTCCTATAATTGAACTTGTTTTAAGAGAATAAAAATCTACAATGGTGCTGGGCACAAATGATAAAGAAATGATTGGGATGTAGTTTCTATAAATAATTTAACATGTTCTAGGGAAAAGGAACCTGATGGGCTGCCGTCTCTGGGGTCGCACAGTCGGACATGACTGAAGTGACTTAGCAGCAGCAGCAGCAGCAGTGTGAGACAGTCATGCTAACAAATAAGTGCCAAAAAGTCCCTCAGTCAAAGAGAATAAAAATCTACAATGGTGCTGGGCACAAGTGATAAAGAAATGATTGGGATGTAGTTTCTATAAATAATTTAACATGTTCTAGGAAAAAGGAACCTGATGGGCTGCCGTCTCTGGGGTCGCACAGAGTCGGACATGACTGAAGTGGCTTAGCAGCAGCAGCAGCAGCAGTGTGAGACAGTCATGCTAACAAATAAGTGCCAAAAAGTCCCTCAGTCCCTGGTATTGATAGCAAGTATTTAGGAAGAAATAAGAAAACAGAGAGGTGGAAATGTTGATGGGGATGAAAAGGCTTTATAGAGGACACCCATTCACTGAACTGTTAACTTGGTCAGTATCATGCACTGTTTTAGCTACTAGCTGTGCAAAGACAAATGTGTATGTCTGTTTTAAGAGATTCATTGCTTGGTGGAAGAGTCAAAAAGTAACTTTAACTACGTGCTGTCATAGGAGCAGACACAATGCTGTGTGTGAAAGATGGACAGATAAATATTTAGGAAGAAGAATTTTCAAGACTCAGTATCAGCTAGAATGAAGGACATAGAGAAAAAAAGAGTTTAAGATGAGTATCTTTTCTGGTTTAGATGATTAGAAGAGTGGAAAGGGTGTTAAGTTGCTGTCTGACTTAGTCGTATCCACCTTCTTTGTGATCATATAGACTGTAGCCCATCAGGTTCCTCTGTCCATGGGATTTTCCAGACAAGAATATTGGAGTGATTGCCATTTCCTTCTCCAGGGGATCTTCCTGACCCAGGGATCAAACCCATGTCTCTTATATCTCCTGCATTGGCAGGCAGGTTCTTTACCACTAGCGCCCTATGAATAGCAGTGTCATTTTAAAGAAAAATATACAAGTAATTGGATCTAGGTTTAGAGCTCAGAAGAGAGATCAGGGCTTGTGATAAGGATTTTTCTAGTATAACCATACAGATGTTTCCTCAAAGTCCCATATTTCCCCCTAATCCGTTTCTTTCACACTCAAGGCAGATATAAAGATATCAATTATTCCTACTGATCAGGAAGATTGAAAAAAAATCCTTAGTCTTAGCCCTCCAGATAACACTATGAAATTATTAAATTTGACAGATAAGGTAAAACCAATTCTTTTTCCCTTTTCAAGGTAAAAGAATGATTTTAATAACTGTTGGGCAAATATAACCAGTAGAAATATCAGAGAACCTAAATCAAAATTTAAAGCATAGTAAAATTAGAGTTGTGAGGTAAGGAAGAAGTACTGTAGATCAAAAATAAGTGAAAGCACAGACTTGACTCATATTGTTATAATATGAATCATTATATACTGTAGTTAAAATCAAATCATGCAATCTTGGTATTATGAGAAAAAATATTAAGACAGGTGTCAGTACTGTTTTTTGACTATAGTCTTTTAACAAGATTACATTCTACTTAAAAAACATGATGCTTTGTATATTGCAAAAATTAAGAAGGTAATTTTTCTAGCAAAGAAGAATGCTTTTACTGAGCACCGTGTAAATAACACTGTGTTAGTTAAGGCTCTTCAGAGAAACCGAACCTGTGACATCTACATCTACATCCGTGCATGCTGTCACTTCAGTCACGTGCAAATCTTGTCGACCCTATTGACTGTAACCTGCCAGGATCCTCTGTCCATGGTTTCTTCAGGTAAGAATACTGGAGTGTGTTGCCTTGCCCTCCTCCAGAGGGTCTTCTTGACCCAGGGATTAAACTCACTTCTCTCATGTCTCCTGAATTGGCAGGCAGGTTCTTTACCATTAGTGTCACCTGAGAAGCCCCACCTACATCCATATCTGTGTCTATAACTATATGTACAATAAAGAGACCTGTTTCAAGTAATCAGACGATTATGGAAAATGACAAAGGACAGGTCAATAGATTGGAAACTTTCAGACAGGAGCTGATGCTGCAAACATGAGAAAGAGTTTCTCTTCCTTGAAAACAAAAAACAAACAAAAAAGCAACTCGGTTTTTTCTTATTAAGCCTTTCAGCCAATTGGATGAAGCCAACTTACATTATCTAACCAGATACATGGACCAGACACATGGTCCAAGGCAAACCAAATATAGCTCCCAGATGAAATGAGGATCAATACTCTCCTTCCCAATTGAACCCTTTCTTCTGTGGAGTTGGAAAAAGTCAGAGGTAAGAACTGGTTTGCTTTTCCCAAGCCCCTCACCAGTTTCTACAGAGGGAAAATGGAAGAGCTGAGATGCAGCCATATCTGAACTCAGAAGCACAGACTTTTAAAGACGTTTGGCTTTTTTTATAATGCCTCACAGACATCATCTGATTTTTTTTTCTATTCTGATAGCTGTTTCATTAAATATACACACTGTTTTATTTCTTAAGTTGAAAAAATACGGCTAAAATTGAGCACAAGTCAGTACAAAGTGTTTCTATAAAGATACAACATTTATCTGTGTTAAAGATTTTGAAATGTTTTAAGAGGAGTATGCCAAAGGAAGGTAGGAAACAGGAAGGGTAATAGAAAGAATAGAGAAGGCAATGAAGAAAGAAAAGCTATATATTTCCAGCTAGTTGAATTTGTTCAATTCTTTTTATAACTTTCAAAGCTATAATCAAAGAGCAAATGTTATGTGTTTTGGCATAGTGCTTAAGCTATTAAGAATAGCTGAAAACCGCTTTTCATTTTAATTGAAAAATTTATTTTTAAAATAATTCTCAGCATTAAAAAAATATATGAAATAGTGTACATTAACTAAGTAGGATAAAAGGAATAGATTAGAACAGCTGATAAGAAGGAAGAAGACTAAAAATGAAAACTGAGACACTAATAATCATAATAAACATTTTAATTACTCTATCATGTTGAATAATTGAATATCTAAGCACACTTGGCACATTTTATATCAACAAAAGTGATACATATTTCCATATTTCTAAGCATTTCATGGAACACCTTAAAGAAACATTCCTTTCTAGGGAAGTCTGACCACCTACATATTTGATACAAACAACACAAAACCTCCAAACAAAAACTGCTGTGAAACTGACACCATTAGAAATTCCATATTTGACTTAAAAAACAGTATGAAGTATCCACCAGTTAATGTTTTTACATCATTTATGTAAGTTATTTTATAGTGTTTGAACCTTTATAATAAACCATTCATAAATGGGAACCCACTCTGGTACTCTTGCCTGGAAAATTCCATGGGTGGAGGAGGCTCCTGGTAGGCTGCATCCATGGGGTCGCTAAAAGTCAGACACAACTGAACGACTTCACTTTCACTTTTCACTTTGATGCATTGGAGAAGGAAATGGCACCCCACTCCAGTGTTCTTGCCTGTAGAATCACAGGGACGGGGGAGCCTTGGTGGGCTGCCGTCTCTGGGGTTGCACAGAGTCGGACACGACTGAAGTGACTTAGCAGCAGCAGCACCAAAGTGATACTGAAATCTACTGAAAATAAGTATATTTTAAATAAATATTAGTTTGTAAAAACCAACTAGAAATTAAGTTTTCCCTATAGCTTGTTATGGCTTTATAAAATTTTATAAAATACAGTTGCTTTAGTTGTTCTCAAAATCCTCAACAATTATTTATTACATCCTGCTTGATGTGTTGTTGCTGCTGCTGCTGCTAAGTCGCTTCAGTTGTATTCGACTCTGTGAGGCCCCATAGACGACACCCCACCAGGCTCCCCCATCCCTGGGATTCTCCAGGAAAGAACACTGGAGTGGGTTGCCATTTCCTTCTCCAATGCATTAAAGTGAAAAGTGAAAGTGAAGTCACTCAGTCGTGTCCCACCCTCAGTATCACTCTGAGGATGATGTAAACACTTTGACAATATTGAAGAGAGAATATTTGCATTTTGGGTTAAAGAAATATACTTGAAGTTTTGCAATTCAAACTTTATGTCATTCAAAGCTTATTTTTCTCCAGAGGAATGAAATATATGAGCGCACATGAATCCGTATTGTTTCTGTATATGTATGGGAATGAAATACCCCAGAGCACATGAATCCACACTCTTTTTGTGCTGATAATGGTGTGGACCTTGCATACATATTACCAGATTTTTTAAACATTCTTGCCTGCTTACATATAGGTTTTAAAATTATAAGTATTTCTGCTGTAATGCTTTTTTACAAAATGTTGCATTACCTCAACATTTTGTAAAGTATCCAATTCCAAATTAACCTCAGAGTGTGACACATTATTTACTTGAGCTTTTAAAAATTTTTGGCAGTATTTTGTCATATCTAATGATTTTAGGAATAATTTTTATTAGTGATGCTAACAATAATAAATAATAAATGCTTGGATAATATTAAGGAGGGATGTGAACATATTTTAAATTGTAAAAAATAAGTAAGAGTAAAATAACTTCACAATAGGCATGAAAAATTTAAAAACAGTGCATTTAATATAAAAATTGTAGTCAAGATACTGAAGTTGCTGTAGGTATGTTTCCCTGGAATAAGTAGATCTGCCACCTGGACATGGCTAAAACAAAATTCTTCTTTCGTCGACTTTGAAGTTAGGCATTTCTTGAATTTTTATAATTTGCATGTCTTATATTATTTCTTTAATTGTGCATTAAATGAAATTGTTAGGTGGTTGGAATAAGAAAATTAGTCCAAAATAGCTGTGACTAAAAGACAAAGATGCTGGAGGGATTGGGGGCAGGAGGAGAAGGGGACGACAGAGGATGAGATGGCTGGATGGCAGCACCGACTCAATGGATGTGAGTTTGAGTAAACTCCCGAAGTTGGTAATGGACAGGGAGGCCTGGCATGCTGCGATTCATGGGTCGCAAAGAGTCGGACACGACTGAGCAACTGAACTGAACTGAACTGAAAAGACAAAGAAGGGATAAGCCTACAAAAATAGAACTAAGGAAGGTCCAAAAACCAGATTGAGAACCTCAGGTGAAAAAAACAGCCCTCCTGGCTAGCCCAACTTACACAGGGCAGGCTCAAGGGGAGGAGAAAAAAATATGAAAAAAGAAGCCAAAATTGGGCCTCTGGCCTCTCTTCTCATCAGGTTCTTTTGGGTTGGCCTGCCTTCACGCCTAGAGGATATATTTTCCTTTGCTTGACAAACAAAAGTGCACTGTAACATTGGTCCATCCATTGCTTCAAATTTTTGCTGTGGTGAGACAGAACCAAGGAAATCACAAACTCCCTTGACATATATGGTGCTGTTTCTTGGATTTGACCTGGCTGAAACAACCTGGGCTCGGCCTCCATGAGGGAGAAGCCCAGCACAGCAGAAACCCAAATGTGCAAAAGCTCCCATGGTGGAAGATGAATGCGAGGAAAACCAAGCCCAGTGGAAGTGACAGGAAGCCCAGCAGGCTGGAAACCGAGACAACAAAAACAAACTTGGCAGAAAGCTCATGTGGCTCAGTTTCAGATACAGAAAACATCCGGTTAAGGTGGGAGGTCCTCTCTTCTATGACTGGAAGGACATATGGTTCACTTCAATTCAGTAACTCAGTTGTGTCCTACTCTTTGCGACCCCATAAATCGCAGCACGCCAGGCCTCCCTGTCCATCACTAACTCCCAGAGTTCACTCAGATTCATGTCCATCGAGTCAGTGATGCCATCCAGCCATCTCATCCTCTGTCGTCCCCTTCTCCTCCTGCCCCCAATCCCGCCCAGCATCAAAGTCTTCTCCAATGAGTCAACTCTTCGCATGAGGTGGCCAAAGTACTGGAGTTTCAGCTTTAACATCAATCTTAATTCCTTTACAATCTCTCGCTTCTTGTTTCTTGAACTCCCTGCAAACAGGTGAGCAGCAGTGGGTGCAACTGAGGGACTCTGGCAGGGGCTGCTTAGTACTATTGCCTAAGCAGGTGGGGGTTCTTCTGTCCTTAATCTTCTTTGTGCCAAGGATCAGGCCAATGAAAACTGTGAGCACAGGTCAGGTATTTAGCACATTTTCTGGCAGCTTATGAAGGGGATTCCTGGATATGTTTTTCCCACTGCTTTTTTCTCCCATCCTTCAGCTTCTCTCTCCCAAAACTTGAGCCCAGCCAAAACTCTCAGTGCCTGACTTCAGGCCTAATGAAGCTCAGGCTTTTGATGTCTCGTTGCAAAAATTCAGTGAGAGACACAGCAATAGGTAAGAGGTGGATTTGTTTGGATTCAAAGAGAGGTGCACTCTGAGAGAGTGTGGGCCATCACAGAGGGGAGTGCATCGGCCATGGAACGTGGTGTGGTTAGTTTTCCCTAGCTGGGTAATTTTATGTGCTAATGAGGAGGATCATTCCCACAATTTGGGAGCACCCACTCCACTTTTCAGTCTTCTGACAGTGCCTTGGAACTATCCTGGCACCTCTAGGTATGTCATTTAGCTTGCAGACTGAGGATTAAGGTTTCGTTGAATTTGACTTATCATTTTGGACCCGTTTGATTTTAACTGGTTTATGTTATACCCTTGGGTTGGAGAAGGCAGTGGCACCCCACTCCAGTACTCTTGCCTGGAAAATCCCATGGGCAGAGGAGCTTGGAAGGCTGCAGTCTATGGGGTCGCGAAGAGTCGGACACGACTGAGCAACTTGACTTTCACTTTTCACTTTCATGCATTGGAGAAGGAAATGGCAACCCACCCCAGTGTTCTTGTCTGGAGATTCCCAGGGACGGTGGAACCTGGTGTGCTGCCGTCTATGGGGTCACACAGAGTTGAACACGACTGAAGTGACTTAGCTGTAGCATACCCTTGGGCAATGTCATTCTTTCAAAAGCTATGCCCTGCTTCCTTCCCTCCTGTTTCATGCTCTTTTCCTGAGCCTTGTCTGGGCCCACAATGCTGCCCCTACACTCTTCCAGAGGGACAACCAGAAAATAGCTAGCCCTTGGGAGAGAAATACTGTATAATATCCAATCTCTCTAGATATTCAGGCCTTCATCTTCCATGTTCCCTACAACATGTTCAATAACAGCATCTCTCAGTGAACCTGATAGGGTGGGTGACAGGCACACAATGCTTGTTAGAAGTCCATCTGTTGGTGTCATCCCTTCAAGGGCAACTGGGCTTCCAGGAATAGTATTTGCCACTTTTGGAGTTAGCCCTGCAGGCTGTTTGGGCCCAAACCCTTACCATGCTTCTCCTAAAGTTACAAACATACCTCTGGATCAAATAACCACTCCACTTTTAGGGAACATCTGGTCTGTTGCCTCTTATCATGTTCTTAAACCACTTACTAACCCCTACAACCAGGACCCTGCCCCCTTGTAGGCAACATTGCTTTACCCCACTCATTATTAAAATACTCTTAATGCCTCTAACAGATTTCCCTAGTGGCTCAGATTGTAAAATGTCTGTCTACAATGCGAGCGACCTGGGTTCGATCCCTGGGTTGGGAAGATTCCCTAGAGAAGGAAGTGACAGCCCACCCCAGTACGCTTGCCTTGAAAATCCCATGGATGGAGGAGCTTGGTGCAGGCTACTCTCCATGGGGTCACAAAAAGTCAGGCACAACTGAACGACTTCACTTTCTTTCACTAATGCCTCTAACAGGACCTGATAACCCACTCCTTTGTCATTACTTCTGCCATTACTGAAAGTGTGTCTATGACAATGAAATGTTTTCCATTGGAAACACCCTAAACTTCTCTTATGGAGGACCAGGAGAGGAAAATCAATGACTTACATTCCTTCAGAGCAGTAACAGGATAAGTCCTGTGGCTGTTTCACCAGGTTCCCAGTCTCAGGGCACAGACGCAGATTGCTTTACATCATGATAGCTATTCCCATCCATGGTAGACAAACCAGCAATGAGTTAAGATTGCAACCCCTTAATCCTACCCAGCACTGGTCATGATGGAGACCTTGGGGATGCCCAACTCCAGCCTGGGGGTCCTAGGATGTCAACCTGCTTCAACTTGCCTAGGGATCTGGTTCCTAGGAGGTTGTCCCACCTCAATCTGCCCAGGGATCTGCCAGTGTGGGTGTCCCAGGAGGTCAACATGCCTTGACCTGCCTAGAGATCTTATCCTTGGAAGGTTGTCACACCTCAACATGCTCAAGGATCCACCAGTCCAGGGGTCCCAGGAGGTCGACATGCCTTGACCTGTCCAGGGACCCAATTCTTGGGAGGTTGACCTGCCTTGACTTGCCTGGGGATTCAATCTCCAGGAGGCTGTCATGCCTCATGTTGCCTGGGGATCTGCACCCTGATCCAGAGACACCCAGCTCTCAGGTTGCAACAGTACTGGGTAGAATAAGCTTCAGAAAGACTCATCCTTAAGGAAGTCTACTCATAAAAATAAAAGGAAGCCTATTAGTTGTGGGACTACGCCCAGGTCTCAGCAATAATTTAGGAGCCCAACAAGAACCCCATTGCCTTTCTGGAAAGGCTAAAAGAGGCCCTCCAAAAGCTTATCAGTCAGGACTTAGACTCTTACTCTTACAAGAGACAGGTGATTTTAAAGGACAAATCCCTGTCCCAGTGTGCATCAGACAGCAGGATAAAGTTACAACAGCTACAGCAGCAGGACCCTGCTGCCTCTTTAGATGAGATGATCTAGACAGCCACCAATACCTTTTATAACAGAGAATAGGAGAGGGAAGCCAAGGCCCAGGAAAGGGAGAAAAGGTTCGAGACAAGTCATGCCCCAGTGCTGGCCACCCTCCAGGGAAGCCCTATGGCAGACTCTGAGTCCTTGAAGAACAAGGTATGAAGCAAAATGCCTAATCTGTAGACCGGTGAGGCATTGGGCCAAAGAATGTCCAAAGCATAACAAGTCTCCTAAAATGGCTTGCAACAAATGCTATCAATTGGGACATTTGGTGGTGCTTTGCCCTGGGGACCTAAGAGCCTCAAGGTCAAACACCAAACCTTCCTTCAGGATGGTTCAACACAACTGGAGCAGCCCACTCCAGCCAGCCTGCCTGTCACAGGACTGGAGCCAAGGGTGCAACTGGATATGGCAGGTAGGTCCAAGAATTTCTTGGTTGACACAAGGGCTACTTACTCTGCACCCATCTCCTACTCTGGAGCCTTCTCCTCCCAAACCTGTACCATTTTGTGTGCTATAAGAAAAACAATTACAAAAAGATTCACCTGAGCATGTTTTTGTTGCTGGAATGGACAAATATTTTCCCACCAGTTTCTGGTGTTCCCTGAGGGTCCTACTCCCTTATTGGGAAGAGATATACTCACTAAACTGGTGACCACCCTTGTGATGGGAAGCTTTTCAGTCCTAGAGCCCTACAACTTCTGGTTACTGCTGAGGAACCCACTACACTCTCTCCAATAGGAAAGACCAAAAACTATGGGAGGACAAAATTAAACCCCAGTGTGGGACCACGGGACTCCTGGATGAGCCCACCACGCTGAGCCAAGATCTCACTTGGTTTCCAAAGTGGAAATAATACCCCCTCAGGAGAGAAGCTCGGGAAGTATTACAGTCTCTATTAAATAAATTCCTTGCCTGTGGGCTATTGGTCCCTACCAATTCGCCATGTAACACCCCAATTCTCCCTATAAAGAAAAAGGACAGGACCTGGTGAATGGTTTAAGGTCTCCAGATCATAAATGAAGCTGTAGTTCCCCTCCATCGCACAGTAGCCAATCCCTATGTAATCTTGGGAGAAATCCCACCCAGTGTCAAATGGTTTACAGTCTTGGATCTCAAAAATACATTCTTTTGCATACCACTAGTTAAAGAATTCCAATATCCACTTGTGAGGTTCTTAAACCAGCCACCCTCCTGCCTACCTCCAAGGGCTCTCTCCCCTTTCACTGTTGCCTAGAAAACTTGGACCACTGGACAAAACCCCAAGAGGGACTGTCAGAAGATCCTCTGACCAATCCTGAAGAAATCTGGTACACTGATGGAAGCAGCTGTGTCTTGGATGGAAAAAGAAGAGAGGGATATGCAGTAGTCTCCAATTTTGAGACCATAGAGGCTAAACCTTTGCCACAGGCACTTCAGCTCAATTAGCTGAGCTCATAGTCCTGACTCAAGCTTTAGAGCTGGGAAAAGGGAAAAAGAGTAGTCATTTACACTGACTCCACGTATGTCTTTCTGGTGCCACATGCACATGCTTCTATTTGGAACCAGGCCACTTCACTACCTGCGGATTCCCAATCAAATACAGTAATCAAATCCTTAGGCTCTTGGAGGCAGTCCATCTGCCCACTGAGGTTTCAGTCTCCCATTGAAAAGGACACATAAAAGGGAGCACAGAAGTGGCATATGTTAACCAAGCAGCCATTCAGGCAGGTAAGAAAGCAACATTACAGAGCAATGACTTAATAGGGGTTGAGACCTTAGTTCCACACACTAATTTGCCAGAAATTCCTTAAATGGCAATCCACTCTTGCTTGGAAAATCCAATGGACAGAGGAGCCTGGTAGGCGATAGTCCATGGGATCACAAAGAGTTGGACATGACTAAGTGAGTTCACTTTCCTTCTTTCCTTCATATACTGAAGATGATACTCTTAAAGCGAAAAGTGAGGGCTTTCAAGATCATATGGGGGTGGTTCCAAAAGGAGGAAATCCTTTTTCTGCCTGGGAACCTCCATTGGAAGTTGATTAACTCCTTACAGGTCTCCACTCATTTAGGGGAGAAGGCCCTCCAAAGATTACTAGAAAGGTACTTCAGAGGAACAGGCCTCCAAATGACTATAAGGCAAGTGGTCTCCTCTTGTCCCACTTGTCAATTAAACAACACCCAAGGAGCTTGAAGACCCCAGCTGGCCCAGCCTGTCCAATGACATGGGACCTACCCAGGAGAGGACAAGCAGATGGACTTCACCCAGATGCCAGTTTCTCAAAGGTATAAATACCTTGATATTTTATACTATATTTTCACTATATTTTAGTCATGATAGATATACTCACAGGATGGATTGAAGGCTTTCCCACTGGGACTGAGAAGGCTAAGATGATTAAAAAAAAAAAACAACAAACAAACTGCTCCATAAAATCATTCCAAGATTTGGCCTGCCCAGGTCATTACAAAGTGACAATGGGACATCATTTACTTCTAAGGTCACCCAAGGTGTCTCTAAAGCATTGGGCATTACTTATTGTCTCCATTGTGCCTGGAGGCCTCAGTCTTCAGGAAAAGTAGAAAGAGCTAATCAATTCTTAAAATCAGTGATAAAAAAGATAACCCACGAGATAACCCACCTCATGGGAAGGAAGAAGGCTTTACCAATAGCTCCCCTCTGCACCTGTATTGCCCCTAAGGAACAGGTTGGTTTAGTCCTTATGAGATGCCATATGGGAGACTTTTTGTTTATGTCAATGATCTCTACCTAGATCCAGGGGCTCAGACCCGCTGGTCTTATACCATGGCCATTGGACAATTCCAACAAGACATACGCTTGTGGGGTGTCAACCAGGACTCAAAAGATCCTAAAGAGCCACACTATATGCTCCAGAGATTCAAGTCCTAATTAAAGCCTGGAAAGATGAGTCCCTAAAGGCTCAACTCCAGCCCATATGAAAGGGCTCCTACTCTGTAATACTTTCTACCCGCAGAACAGTTGTAACAGGACACAACTCCTGGATTCACTACTCATGAGTCAAGCCATGGAAGAAAACAGAAGAGGGCACTCAATACATCCGTGAGCCCCTCGGAGGTCTCAGATATCTACTTAGGACTACAAATGAGTGTCATTCTAGTGAACACCCCCAAAATTAAGTTTCTGGGGATAAGATTTCTCAGGATAGCTCTAAAGAGCCAACACAGTTTGGCAGGGGGGATACCCCAAAATTGACAGGAGATTGATCGCCAAACAAGGAGGGCCATGAGCCATCTTGAATGAGACATATTGTTTCTGGGTAAATACCTCCAGCTAAGTTAAAGAAAGTCTCACAGCCTTTCTTTGTGTTGGGGCATTCTCACGGTGGCTAAAATCTCTCTTTGGAAGATCCTTCTCCTGGCCAGTGGGAATTTGGAGTTGGCTAATGCCCCTACTAACCCTTGTTATCATCATATTGATGCTGCTTATGATTACTTCATATATTATCAATTGTCTAACCCATTTTGTTTCTGTCAGGTAAACAAGTTACAACATGAAGTGCCAGTTCAACAAGGATATATAAAACTGCACCCGACCATGAGAAATATCACTCACCCTTCGATGAACACTATTAGAAGGACTCTGAGTTTAGATATTAGTAAAAGGGGGAAGCCTAATGCCCCTCGCCATCCTAGGTCAGCAAGAAGTAGCCAGAGACACCTTGATGCCCATATTCCCAAAGAACTGGGCCTTCTTCCATCTCTGAGGGGGGAATGTTAGGTAGTTAGAATAGGAAAAAAGAGTCCAAAATAGTGGTGGCTAAAAGACAAAGAAGGGAAAAGCCTGTAAAAATAGAACAAAGGAAGGTCCAAGGACCAGACTGAGAACCTCAGGTGAAACAAACAGCCCTCCTGGCTAGGCCAAGATAAATAGGGCAGGCTCAGGGGGATGAGAAAAAAATATATCAAAAGAGGAGCCAATATTGGGCCTCCCACCTCTCTTCTCTTAGGGTCTTTTGGGTCAGCTGGCCCTCATGCCTCGAGGATGTATTTTCCTTTGCTTGACAAATAAAACTGAGCTGTATCACTGGTCCATCCATCGCTTCAAATTTCTGCTGTGGTGAGACTAAACAGGAAATTAAAAACTCCCCTGATAGAATCTTTGTTAATACTTTATCAAATTATATAAATTCTCCAAACTTTTAGACCTAGTTCTTAGAGACTTAAATTTTGTGTTTAGATTTTCATTAATTTAAAATTGCTGCAAATTACTAAAGTTATGTCATGATTGCCTTTGTGCTATAATGTTGGGCTCTGCTATTGTCTCAGGACATGAGAGCACTTCCTTCTAGCTTCCCAGTGCTATTTACTTAAGCTTTCTGTTTAATAATTTTTTATGATTAGTATAGGGGTGGACTTCAGTTGGGGTAAATTATTTCTCAAGTACCCTCAATCCAGTGGGCTTTTGAGTGAGGAAAGACTCAGCAGACTGCAGGCAGGTTTTTCACAAAGCTGAGAAGTCATGCTTGCAAATGGAGATGTAAAAGTGACTCAAGGACATGGGCCAAATGCATACTGAATCCATACAATGAATAATCAGCCTGAAAACACTTAACAAACACATGAATCAAATGGTAAAATTGTGTAATATTAAATGGCCAGCACTAAAAATGCAAATTGTTTTTAATAATTAAATTACTTAAAAACTAACTGGAAGAATCAACTTACCTGACTTCAGGCTCTACTACAAAGCCACAGTCATCAAGACAGTATGGTACTGGCACAAAGACAGAAATATAGATCAATGGAACAAAATAGAAAGCCCAGAGATAAATCCACACACATACGGACACCTTATCTTTGACAAAGGAGGCAAGAATATACAATGGAGTAAAGACAATCTCTTTAACAAGTGGTGCTGGGAAAACTGGTCAACCACTTGTAAAAGAATGAAACTAGATCACTTTCTAACACCACACACAAAAATAAACTCAAAATGGATTAAAGATCTAAATGTAAGACCAGAAACTATAAAACTCCTAGAGGAGAACATAGGCAAAACACTC
>SJYX01022921.1:181011-219412 GCA_006410675.1 Oreotragus oreotragus
GAAATGAATCGCCAGTCTATGTTCGATGCAGGATGCAGGATGCTTGGGGCTGGTGTATGGGGATGATCTGGAGGGATGATGTGGGGTGGGAGGTGGGAGGGGGGTTTATGTTTGGGAGTTCGTGTAAAAAAATAAATACAAAAAAAAATAATAAACAAATTCCCTTCAATTTATCTGTCTAATCTCTCACTTTACTAAACAATAGGGAAGAAAATAAAATAAAGGCACCATCTTCAACACTTTGCTTGGATATCTCCTTTGCTGTATAATCATCTCCACCGCTTATCAATTTTGCTTTGCACATAACCATAGGAGATATTTTCCCTAAGTTGTCAATGAGTATGAAACATGAATCCATAGCCTCTAGTTTCCAATAATGTGTTCCTCTGAGTCCTTAGTAGTAACAAATTATAGTCTTCTACTAACAGCCTTTTTCAAGGTGATTTAGGCTTTCTCTAATATGCTCCTCAAAGACCCTCAAGCCTGCATGCATTTTCAAGTCCCAAAGCCTCTCTGACACTTGTAGGTATTTATTATAGAGGCACCCCCTACTTCTAGGACAAAAACTGATGTCAGTTTTCTATTGCTTAGCAACAAATTAACTCAAATATAGTGACTTCAAACAGCACACATTTGTTATTACTTAGATTCTATATGTAATCTGTCAAAGCTTGGCTGCATCCTCTGCTAAGGATCTCTCAAGGCTACAACCAAAGTATTTGTGCTTTCATCTGAAGGCTGGATTGGAAAATAATCTGCCTTCAAATTTATTCAAATTGTTGGCAGAATTCATTTCCATTCAGCTAGCTGTGGGCTGGAGGTTGGTCTCAGGTCCTTGAGGCCAACAACAGTTTTATGCCTTGTGGAATTTCTCAACAGGGACACTTATTTCATCAAGCAAATAAAAAGAATTTCATGCTCCAATCAGTTACCATGAAAATTTATATAACAAAACATAACATAATTCTGGGAACAATACCTCATCCCTTTTCCTACATTCTACTGCTGTTAAGCCACAGCTTTTTGCCGACAATCAAAGGGAGGGTATTACACAACATGTTGACACAACTTTCTTAAGATTCCTTGGACTGACTTTCTCTCGAGTGTCAACAAAATGATTCTCCATCATGTTGTTTTTTAATTGCCAAAAACGCTTTCGAACTTTGGTGTTAGAGAAGACTCGTGAGAGTCCCTTGGACTGCAAGATCCAACCAGTCCATTCGAAAGGAGATCAGTCCTGGTTGTTCATTGGTAGCACTGATGTTGAAGCTGAAACTCGATAATCTGGCCACCTGATGCAAAGAGCTGACTCCTTTGAAAAGACTCTGATGTTGGGAAAGATTGAGGGCAGGAGGAGAAGGGGATGATAGAGGATGAGATGGCTGGATGGCATCACTGGCTCGATGGACATGAGTCTGAGTGAACTCCGGGAGGTGGTGATGGACAGGGAGGTCTAGTGTGCTGTGGTTCATGGGATTGCAGAGTCGAACATGACTGAGTGACTGAACTGAGCTGAACTGTTTAACTTAGATTCCTCAATATTTCCATTAACAATTTTGATGTTAGATGAGTAAATGTGTGTTCTTTAGTGCACGGTGGCAAAGTAATGTGGTAGACATAGCTTGGATTATGAATTATTATGTGGATTGCTTACTTGTTTATAGCTTCTTTTCATATTCTTATATGAAAGTGAAAGTGAAGTCTCTCAGTCATGTCCAACTCTTTGCGACCCCATGGACTGTAACCTACTGGGCTCCTCTTTCCACGGGATATTCTAGGCAATAGTACTGGAGTGGATTGCCATTTCCTTCTCCAGAGGATCTTCCTGACCCAGGGATCAAATCCGGGTCTCCCGCATTGTAGACAAATGCTTTACCATCTGAGCCACCCATGAGCCAAACCATTTTAAGTCTCTGAGCCCAAGTGTTTTCATCAGTATAATCAGGGTAATAACAAGTAATGAAAAATTGTGTGTATGTGTGTCTATATGTGTGTGTGTGTGTGTGTGTGTGTGATATAACCATCAGTCAGTTCAGTTCAGTCACTCAGTCATGTCTGACTCTTTGCGACCCCATGAATTGCAGCACACCAGGCCTCTCTGTCCATCACCAACTCCCGGAGTTCACTCAGACTCATGACCATCAAGTCAGTGATGCCATCCAGCTATCTCATCCTCTGTCGTCCCCTTCTCCACCTGCCCCCAATCCCTCCCAGCATCAGAGTCTTTTCCAATGAGTCAGCTCTTCACATGAGGTGGCCAAAGTGCTGGAGTTTCACCTTTAGCATCATTCCTTCCAAAGAACACCCAGGACTGATCTCCTTCTGAATGGACTGGTTGGATCTCCTTGCAGTCCAAGGGACTCTCAAGAGTCTTCTCCAACACCACAGTTCAAAAGCATCAAGTCTTCGGCGCTCAGCCTTCTTCACAGTCCAACTCTCACATCCATACATGACCACAGGAGAACCATAGCCTTGACTAGACAGGCCTTAGGCCACAAAGTAATGTCTCTGCTTTTGAATATGCTATCTAGGTTGGGCATAACTTTTCTTCCAAGTAGCAATCAACTATACTCCAATATATTAAAACAAAAAAAGGATCATGGTGACTGGCCACTGCACATCTGCTACTCAGTTTACATACAGAGAGCAAAGTGTGTAGCTATGTTGCTTCTTTGTCTACCAGTGATAAACCCATGTGACATTTTACAAAAATGATAATTGGACAGTAGAGATGAAAGTGGAGTAAGAAAACAAAAAGTGAAGTTCTAATTGAATATAAATGGAATTAGAAAAGGCTGATCAAGGAAATGTCATCACTGCTGCTGTTTGAGACACAGATGCTTAGCTAGAGAAACTGTTAGTCCGTGTTCTCCAGAGAAACAGAGTCAGTAGGACTTGTATATATACAACCTGACTACTGGAAAAACCATAGCCTTGACTAGACGGACCTTAGTCGGCAAAGTAATGTCTCTGCTTTTTACATATGCATATATATAATGTATATACATATATTAATACACATATCCTTTGTAAACTGTAAAGTTCTATGTGGATATTGATTCAAATAATATTTGTAATCATGATATTACATGTGAATGCTGTGTCAATTGCTAAAGTCTCAGAAAATTTTAAACAAACTAGTAAAGTCCTTAGTTTCATTACTTTATTATTATTATTCTGTGTCATTACTTTTCAAAAAGATTCCATTCTGTAATCATCTGTTTTATACAAATGTATTTCATCTAAACGCAATGTCTCTTCTGAGTCTTTTGCCCAACATCTTTTGGTTTTCTCTGATTTTCTCCTAAATATGCAGTGATATTAATGACCCCTATTCTCTCTAAATGGTAATTTACTTTAATAGAACTGGTTTATAGATACTCAAGTAAAAATATTTTTTTCTTTTTCAGCCTTTCAGTTCAACCTTACCTTCAGTCTTTATGTGTTTTGTTTAATCATTAGTTATATTCTTTGTTTTAGATTTTTTTTTTTTTTTCTGTTCAGCTCTTCAACTCAGGCCCATTGTCTGGAGTTAAAATCCCTATGGGTATTTAGCTGATAGTACTACAGGTTTCAACTATCTCCAACTTTCCATGACTTTGTTATATTTTAATTAATATGATAATAATAACTATACACAGACTAATAAACACATATTTTTTATTTTTATTTTAAAGAGTGCTATCTGAAAGAATTGCCACAGCAAACAGCCAGCAAACAGCAAAAAATAATTCCAGATGGCATAAAATCAGATTTTTGTTGTCACACAGAATAATTCAATTAATTTCTAATGAGTAAAAATTTAGCTCCCAAGAAAATGGAAATTTTCAGAAAGTAAAATGGTAGGTCTCAAGAGGTAGAAGTATTTTTATCCAAATTAATGGATTTTACAAAAACAATACCTGAAGTAATTTTAAAACTTCATTTATAGACATGAATAGTTTATTTTATAATAAAATTTAAAAAAACATGACTGTGGAGTTCTCATTTGTTTAATTGAAATGTATAGTCAATTTCCTCTTAAATACTTACTTTTGGCCTTTCTAAATATATAATTTCATTTCCATGTTAATAGGAATTCTTGTAATTTATTCCCATCATTTATTTAGTATTCTAATTTTGTTATTTCTTTTAATTATTATATTTAGCACAGAAATTTACTTAAAATATAAAATTTATATAAATAGTACAACTAAGATTACTTTCTCCCCTTATTTTTATTTTCTGATTTGAAAAATATCAAAGAAAAATATATAATTTTGATATTTTTGCATACAAGTGATTGACCTCCCTATGAATTCCTAAGGAATAATGACAAGAAAAAGTACTAGTAAATATTTAGATTATGAACTCTTTCAGCTCTAGATGTTAATATTTTTTTTAGAAATTGACAAGTATTTTAAAATTATATGGCCCTTGTAAGATACTGTAATGATTATTGATGACTTTTGGGCCTCTTCAAATAGTGGGGAATTCTTCACATTAAAGTTTTAATCTTAATATGTCAAATACTTTCCAAAACCTTTTTCTCTTGTTTAACATTTATGGGACACCTGTTACCTTCAGGCAGTTAGGACATCAGTTCACTTGTAAGACAGGAAATAAAAGATAAGACAGCTACAAATGAAATGGTGGACTCAGGATAGAACTAGTAATAATCAGCTAATTTTTCCACTTATACTGTTACTTAATATTTATTAGCAGGTATTTATTGCTTAGGTATTATCAGATAATTGTTCCACTTATATTTTTAACAAGATATCTTTCTGTCAATTTAGCATATTTGATTATAGAATATGTCAAGTAGTAAATTAGTAAATATATATTTATTCAATAAATATTTGAAGAGATGCAAATAATAAGATCAGAATTAAAGATCACTTCATGGCAAAAAGAGTGTAAACGGTGGAAACAGTAGCTGACTTTATTTTTCTGGGCTCCAAAATCACTGCAGATATTGACTTCAGCCAAGAAATTAAAAAAAAAACAAAAACAAAAACACTTACTCCTTGGAAGGAAAGTTATGACCAATCTACGCAGCTTGTTCAAAAGCAGAGATATTGTCAACAAAGGTCCGTTAGTCAAGGCTATGGTATTTCCAGCGGTCATGTATGGATGTGAGAGTTGGAATATAAAGAAAGCTGAGCGCTGAAGAACTGATGCTTTTGAACTGTGGTGTTGGAGAAGACTCTTGAGAGTCCTTTGAACTGCAAGAAGATCCAACCAGTCCATCCTAAAGAGGATCAGTCCTGGGTGTTCATTGGAAGGACTGATGTTGAAGTTGAAACTCCAATACTTTGGCCACCTGATGCGAAGAGCTGACTCATTTGAAAAGACTCTGATGTTGGGAAAGATTGAGGGCAGGAAGAGAAGGGGATGACAGAGAATGAGATGGTTGGATGGCATCACCGACTCAATGGACAAGGGTTTGGGTGGACTCCGGGAGTTGGTGATGGACAGGGAGGCCTGACATGCTGCGGTTCATGGGGTCGCAAATAGTCGGACACGACTGAGTGACTGAACTGAACTGAAAGATGAATAATATCCAGTATATGCTCTCAAGGGACATGTAGCCTAGTTCTGAAGACATCTATGCATAATTACAATAAACATCAAAATACCATTAGTATGGTGGTGGTGTGGTGGTTTAGTCATTAAGTCATGTCTGACTCATGGGAGCCCGTGAACTGTAGCGTGCCAGGCTCCTCTGTCCAAGGGATTTTCCACACCAAAATACTAGGGTGGGCTGCCATTTCCTTCTCCAGGGGATCTTCCTAACCCAAGGATTGAACCCATGTCTCTTGCATTGCAACAAATCCTGTATTGAGTATAACTTACTAAAAAAAAAATAAAACTAAATTAATATAAATAAAGTTATGGTCATTTAAAGAGAGGGACACAAAACTTTTTTTGCCCAAGATCAGAGAAATCTTCTTGAGGAAGATGGCATTCAGTTTTGTTTTGCATGGTAGTAATTTTGTTCTTTTAGACAAATGTCAAGTGATACTGGTCAACGTGACCAGCTATAATGTCAGAGTTTGTGTAAAATAGGCAAGAGAGCTGACACTTACTGAGCATCTTCAATGCACCAAATGCTGTTCTGAGCTTTTTATTTGTTTTCTTTTTATTATTATTATTATTATTATTGTATAACTAATTATCACAAATGTAGTGTCCTGAAGCATTATAAATGTACTACTGCACAATTCTTTTGGTCAATAGTCCAACTTGGTGGCTGGGTTTCTCTTAGGATATCAGAAGGCAGAAATCAAAGTGATAATTGGGCTGGGTTCTTATTTGTAGGCTCTGTAGAGAATCTTGTAAGCTTATTCAGACAGGATATGGGCAAGTCTGAAGTCCTTGTTTCTTTGCTGCAATCAGCCAGGGGCCACTTTCTGTTCTTCTGTACGGAGACCTTCTGTATTCCTTCTCATGTGGCCCCCTCCAAGTTCAAAGCAGAAACAGGGTACTGAGCCCTTTTCATGCTTTCAGTCTCTGACAGCCCTCTCCACTGTATCTGTCTTCCTTTTCTGTCTTAGTCTTCTGCCATCATCCAGAGAAATTTCTTTAATTAATGGCTTATATGATTAATTTAGACCCATCTGGATAATTTCTGCTTTATTCTCAATAAACGGTGCCATGTAACATGACATAATTATTACCTTTACAGGTACTGAGGAAAGGACTTGTCAGATTCCAATGTTCAGGTTTGAAACTCCACTGCCTATAAATTAGTCATGTTCAGGGATGTGAAAATTATGTAAACCTCATACTTACCAAGTCAGAAACATTGTAGTTATTAAATAAACTGCTTCAAAAGAAAATTGTGTTTCTTAGCTCCAATTTCAAAGTATCTGGTGATAACACAGTGAAGAAATTATCCAGAGAGAGACACATCAAGTAGAAAATGGGCACTCAACGGGGTTCATGCTAGACTTATCAATGAAGCCCTCTGTTAACCAGAAAAACAGAGGGGCATCCAGAGTTCTCAGACCCATTGTTTTATCCACATAGGCAGTTACAGCATGAACATGATACCAGAAGACCTAGTTGATCACAATCTCAGGACCTTTGATAACCATAATGGCCCCAGAGAATCTTTAGTCAGGCCTTTATCAGCTTGGATGATTTCAGAATAAACTTGATATCACACGATCCAACTTGTCTCACACCGAAAAGAATAAAATACTTAAGAATAAACTAAACTCCACAAAAGAAGTGAAAGACTTGTACAATGGAGACAATAAAATGTTGCTGAAATAAATTAGAGAAGGTACAATTAAGTGGAAAGATACCCCATGCTCATGGATTGGAAGACTAAATATTATTTATTAAGATGTCAGTACTACTCAAAGAAATATACAGATTTAATGAAAATCTCAATAGTATTTTGTTTGTTTGTTTTTTTTCAGAAATAGAAAACTCCATCTTAAAATTCTTGGACTCTCAGGAGACCCATAATAGCCAAAACAATCTATAAAACAGCAAAGTTAGAATTATCATACTTCCTGATTTCAACATTTAGTACAAAGCTACAGTAGCCAAACAAATGGTATTGGCATTAAGATGGGCATATAGAACAAGAGAAAAAAATAGAGAGCCTAGATATATGCCCTCACATATATGGTCAAATAATTTTTGACAGAGGTGCCAAGATAGTTCAATGGAAAAAAAAACCTTATCTTAAAAAAATAGTGTTGGGAAAACTGGATATCAGTATGCAAAAGAATGAATTAGAGTCTTACTTTAAAATATATAATAAAAATTAATTTAATTCAAAATGAATTAAACACAAATATTACCTCTAAATCTATAAAACTCAGTAGAAAACATAAAAAATGTTTCATGACACTGACTTTGGCAATGATTTCTTAGTGATATGACCAAAAATACTGGTAACAAAGGTAAATATAAATAAGTTGGACTTCATTAAAATTAAAAAGACACAATCAACAGAGCAAAAGGGCAACCAACATAATGGAAGAAAATATTTTCAGATTATTTTATACAGGTTAATATCCAGAATATATGAAGAACTCCTATATCTCAACAAAAACAAAAACAAAAAGAACACAATTAAAAGGTCTATATAGTCAAAGCTATGGTTTTTTAGTAGTCATGTATGGATGTGAGAGTTGGACCAAAATGAAGGCTGAGCACCAAAGAATTTATGCTTTTGAACTGTGATGCTAGAGAAGACTTGAGAGCAAGAGGACAGCAAGAAGATTAAACCAGTCAATCCTAAAGGACATCGACCCTAAATATTCTCTGGAATGACTGATCCTGACGCTGAAGCTTCAATCCTTTGGCCACGTGATGCAAAGAGCCGACTCATTGGAAAATACCCTGATGATGGGAAAGTTTGAGGGCATGAGAACAAGGGGGCAAAAGAGGATGAGATGGATGGATGGCATCATCAACTCAATGAACAAGAGTTTGAGCAAACTCCGGAAGAGAGTGAAGGACAAGGAAGCCTGAGGTGCTGGGGTTGCAAAGATTTGGATTCGACTGGGTGAATGAACAACAAAAAGCTCTTGAATAAATGTTTATCCAAAGAAGATATAAAAATGGTCAAAAAACACATGAAAAGACGTTCCACTTTACTAACCATCAGAGAAATGCAAATGAAAACCAAAATGAAATACCATCACATACCCAATAAGATGCAAACTATTAAAAGAACAGAAATAAACAGGGTTAGTGAGGATGTGGAGAAATTGGAACCCTTGTGCACTGTTGATAGAAATGAAAAGAAGCACAGTCACCATAAAAACAGTACAGTGAAATGGTACCTCATCATGGTTTTGATTTGCATTTCTCTGATAATGAGTGATGTTGAGCATCTTTTCATGTGTTTGTAGCCATCTGTATACAGAGTGAAGTAAGCCAGAAGGGAAAACACCAATACCATACACTAACACATATATATGGAATTTAGAAAGATGGTAATGATAACCCTGTACATGAGACAGCAAAAGAGACACAGATGTATAGAACAGTCTTTAGAGTCTTACTTTAAAATATATAATAAAAATTAATTTAATTCAAAATGAATTAAACACAAATATTACCTCTAAATCTATAAAACTCAGTAGAAAACATAAAAAATGTTTCATGACACTGACTTTGGCAATGATTTCTTAGTGATATGACCAAAAATACTGGTAACAAAGGTAAATATAAATAAGTTGGACTTCATTAAAATTAAAAAGACACAATCAACAGAGCAAAAGGGCAACCAACATAATGGAAGAAAATATTTTCAGATTATTTTATACAGGTTAATATCCAGAATATATGAAGAACTCCTATATCTCAACAAAAACAAAAACAAAAAGAACACAATTAAAAGGTCTATATAGTCAAAGCTATGGTTTTTTAGTAGTCATGTATGGATGTGAGAGTTGGACCAAAATGAAGGCTGAGCACCAAAGAATTTATGCTTTTGAACTGTGATGCTAGAGAAGACTTGAGAGCAAGAGGACAGCAAGAAGATTAAACCAGTCAATCCTAAAGGACATCGACCCTAAATATTCTCTGGAATGACTGATCCTGACGCTGAAGCTTCAATCCTTTGGCCACGTGATGCAAAGAGCCGACTCATTGGAAAATACCCTGATGATGGGAAAGTTTGAGGGCATGAGAACAAGGGGGCAAAAGAGGATGAGATGGATGGATGGCATCATCAACTCAATGAACAAGAGTTTGAGCAAACTCCGGAAGAGAGTGAAGGACAAGGAAGCCTGAGGTGCTGGGGTTGCAAAGATTTGGATTCGACTGGGTGAATGAACAACAAAAAGCTCTTGAATAAATGTTTATCCAAAGAAGATATAAAAATGGTCAAAAAACACATGAAAAGACGTTCCACTTTACTAACCATCAGAGAAATGCAAATGAAAACCAAAATGAAATACCATCACATACCCAATAAGATGCAAACTATTAAAAGAACAGAAATAAACAGGGTTAGTGAGGATGTGGAGAAACTGGAACCCTTGTGCACTGTTGATAGAAATGAAAAGAAGCACAGTCACCATAAAAACAGTACAGTGAAATGGTACCTCATCATGGTTTTGATTTGCATTTCTCTGATAATGAGTGATGTTGAGCATCTTTTCATGTGTTTGTAGCCATCTGTATACAGAGTGAAGTAAGCCAGAAGGGAAAACACCAATACCATACACTAACACATATATATGGAATTTAGAAAGATGGTAATGATAACCCTGTACATGAGACAGCAAAAGAGACACAGATGTATAGAACAGTCTTTTGGACCTTGTGGGAGAGGGAGAGGGTGGGATGATTTGGGAAAATGGCACTGAAACATGTATGACATCATATATGAAACGAATTGCCAGTCCAGGTTCAATGCATGATACTGGATGCTTGGGGCTGGTGCACTGAGATGACCCAGAGGGATGGTATGGGGAGGGAGGAGAGAGGAGGGTTCAGGATGGCGAACACATGTATACCTGTGGTGGATTCATGTTGATGTATGGCAAAACCAATACAATATTGTAAAGTAATTAACCTCCAATTAAAATTTAAGGATTTATATTAAAAAAAGAAAAAAAACAGTACAGTGATAATTCAAAAAATGAAAAGTAGAATTTCCATATGACTCAAAAATTCCATTTCTGGCTATATAAACAAAATAATTGAACACAGGAACTTGAACAGATTTTTGCATATTCATAGCAACAAAGAATCTGCCTGCAATGCAGGAGACCCTGGTTTAATTCCTAAGTTGGGAAGGTCCTCTGGAGAAGAGAAAGGCTACCCACTCCAGTATTCTTGGGCTTCCCTTGTGGATCAGCTGGTAAAGAATCTGCCCGTAATGTGGAAGACCTGGGTTTGATCCCTGGATTGGAGAGATTCCCTGGAGAAGAGAAAGGCTACCCACTCCAGTATTCTGGCTCAGAGAATTGCAAGTAGTCAGACACGACTGAGCGACTTTCACTTTCATAGCAGCATTGTTCACAATAGCCAAAAGTTGGATACAACTTAATTATTCATCAGCTAATGAATGGATACACAAAATGTGGCATATACATACACTGGAATAGTATTCAGCCTTACAAAGGAAGGAAATTCTGCTATACATTACAATATAGATAAAATTTGAGGAAATTGCTCTATATAAGTAAGTCACAAATAAGGCAAATACTGTGTGAATTTACCCAGAGTAGTGTGATTGATGGAGACAGAAAGTAGAAGGGTGGTTGTCAAGGGAGATGTGGATTAGCTATTTAATTGGTGCAGAGTTTCAATTTCACAAGATGAATAGTATTCTGGAGATTGGTTACAAACAATGTGAATATAGTTAATACTACTGAACTGTATGTTTAAAAACTGGTTAAGATAGCAAAGCTAATGTATTTTGCCACAATTGAAAAATATATGCGATTGCAAAAACAGTCCTTGAGGATATTTAAGTAGAATTTATCCACTATTATTCTATTGTTTGAAGAAATGTGCACATACACACAGAAGAGTTGAATATAAAGTGAAAAAATCAAGGAGAAATCTATTCTTAGCTTATAAAAGTATCTGAAAATTTTTGAGTGAAAGTGAAAGTTAAATTCATTCAATATTGCTCTCATATAGGTTACCTATTGATTTATATAAACATCATGCAAATATTTACTCATGTGGTACCAAACACCTGCATATTTGAAAGCATGCAACAGACTTTTTTTTTTTTTTTCTCGCTCTCCTTGGATTGATAGGTACACAGAGCACATTTCAATTTTCTCTGCAAGATTTTGCCAAACTGTAATAGGAGAACTATATTCAGAGTATTTACATTATATTTAAATGCAATGAACTTATTTCTTTTAATAAAAGGTTATTTATCCTTAAGAAGATGTAATTCTGAACCAAATTAATTTTCATTCAAGGACAGAATGGATGTGTACATAAGTTTTAGATGCATTAAATTATTTGATGCATCTTGTAATTTATAATTATTTAACATTGATTATCTCAAGAGAAAGACACTGAAAATGTTGGATTAGGATAAATAAGGCATATGTTATTCATGTTTTCATTATATATCTTTGTTATTAATGAGTATTAACATTTTAAAGAATCCATCACAATATGAAAAAAAGATCTTATTCATAGTGTTCTTTCATCAACACTATACTTCTTTTTGATAACAATGCCAATATTTTCTGGAAGAAAAACTTGTCTTTAATTCAAATGCAGAAATCCCTCAACACAATCTTTACAAGTAGAAGACTTACATAATTTTTATACTTTGGGTTATTCTTCTGCAAATGAATTGGATCTGTTGCTATTGTAGTGGCCTTCAATGGCAACCCACTCCAGTACTCTTGCCTGGAAAATCCCAGAGATGGGGGAGCCTAGTGGGCGGCCGTCTCTGGGGTCACACAGAGTTGGACATGACTGATGTGACTTGCATCAGTTGCAGCCAATAAAGAAACTGCCTGCAATGCAGAAGACCCGGGTTTGATCCTTGGGTCGGGAAGATCCCCTGGATAAGGAAATGGAAACCCACTCCAGAACTCTTTCCTGGAGAATTCCATGGACAGAGGAGTTGGGCAGGCTACAGTCCGTGGGATCCCAGAGTCAGACGTGACTGTGCGAATAACTTTCTCTTTCAATAATTATCCTGGCTTTAATTTTAGCAAAATTAGTTTAGTTCAGCTCAGTTCAGTCACTCAATCATGTCTGACTCTTTGCAACCCCATGAATCACAGCACACCAGGCCTCCTTGTCCGTCACCAACTCCCAGAGTTCACTCAAACTCACGTCCACCGAGTCGGTGATGCCATCCAGCCATCTCATCCTCTGTCGTCCCCTTCTCCTCCTGCCCCCAATCCCTCCCAGCATCAGGGTCTTTTCCAGTGAGTCAACTCTTTGCATAAGGTGGCCAGACTATTGGAGTTTCAGCTTTAGCATCATTCCTTCCAAAGAACACCCAGGGCTGATCTCCTTTAGAATGGACTTGTTGGATCTCCTTGCAGTCCAAGGGACTCTCAAGAGGCTTCTTCAACACCACAGTTCAAAGAATCAATTCTTTGGCACTCAGCTTTCTTCACAGTCCAGCTCTCACATCCATACATGATTACTGGAATAACCATAGCCTTGATTAGACAGACCTTTGTGGGCAAAATAATGTCTCTGCTTTTCAAGATGCTATCTGCTGCTGCTGCTGCTAAGTTGCTTCAGTCGTGTCCGACTCTGTGTGACCCCACAGACGGCAGCCCATTGGGCTCTGCCATCCCTGGAGATGCTTCCTAAGGCCCACTTGACTTCACATTCCAGGATGTCTGGCTCTAGGTGAGTGATCACACCATCGTGATTATCTTGGTCATGAAGATCTTTTTTGTACAGTTCTTCTGTGTATTCTTGCCACTTCTTCTTAATATCTTCTGCTTCTGTTAGGTCCATACCATTTCTGTTGTTTATCAAGCCCATCTTTGCATGAAATGTTCCCTTGGTATCTCTAATTTTTTTGAAGAGATTTCTAGTCTTTCCCATATTATTGTTTTCTTCTATTTCATTGCACTGATCACTGAGGAAGGCTTTCTTTTCTCTCCTGGCTATTCTTTGGAACTCTGTATTCAAATGGGTATATCTTTCCTTTTCTTCTTTGCTTTTCCCTTCTCTTCTTTTCACAGCTATTTGTAAGGCCTTCTCAAACAACCATTTTGGTTTTTTTGCATTTATTTTTCTTGAGTCATGGTGTAGAGTTCTGACAAAATATGGTCCACTGGAGAAGGGAAAGGCAAACCACTTCAGTATTCTTGCCTTGAGAACCTCATGAATAATATGAAAAGGCAGAAAGATAGGACATTGAAAGATGAACTCCCCAGGTCAGTAGGTGCCCAATATCCTACTGAAGATTCGTGGAGAAATAACTCCAGAAAGAATGAAGGGATTGAGCCAAAGCAAAAACAACACCCAGTTGTGGATGTAACTGGTGATGGAAGCAAGGTCCAATGCTGTAAAGAGCAATATTGCATAGGAACCTGGAATGTTAGGTCCATGAATCAAGGTATATTAGAAGTGATCAAACAAGAGATGGCAAGAGTGAACATTGACATTCTAGGAATCAGAACTAAAATGGACTGGAAAGGGTCAGTTTAACTCAGATGACCATTATATCTACTACTGTGGGCAAGAATCCCTTAGAAGAAATGGAGTAGCCATCATAGTCAACAAAAGAGTCCAAAATGCAGTACATGGGTACAATCTCAAAAACAACAGAATGATCTCTGTTCGTTTCCAAGGCAAACCATTCAATGTCACAGTAGTCCAAGTCTATGCCCTGACCAGTAATGCTGAAGAAGCTGAAGTTGAGTGCTTCTATGAAGACGCACAAGACTTAGAATTAACACTCAAAAAAGATGTCCTTTTCATTATAGGGGACTGGAATGCTAAAGTGGGAAGTCAAGAAATACCTGGAGTAACAGGCAAATTTGGCCTTGGAGTACAGAATGAAGCAGGGCAAAGGCTAACAGAGTTCTGCCAAGAGAACGCACTGGTCATAGCAAACACCCTCTTCCAACAACACAAGAGAAGACTCTACACATGAGTCCACCGAGTCGGTGATGCCATCCAGCCATCTCATCCTCTGTCGTCCCCTTCTCCTCCTGCCCCCAATCCCTCCCAGCATCAGGGTCTTTTCCAGTGAGTCAACTCTTTGCATAAGGTGGCCAGACTATTGGAGTTTCAGCTTTAGCATCATTCCTTCCAAAGAACACCCAGGGCTGATCTCCTTTAGAATGGACTTGTTGGATCTCCTTGCAGTCCAAGGGACTCTCAAGAGGCTTCTTCAACACCACAGTTCAAAGAATCAATTCTTCGGCACTCAGCTTTCTTCACAGTCCAGCTCTCACATCCATACATGATTACTGGAATAACCATAGCCTTGATTAGACAGACCTTTGTGGGCAAAATAATGTCTCTGCTTTTCAAGATGCTATCTGCTGCTGCTGCTGCTAAGTTGCTTCAGTCGTGTCCGACTCTGTGTGACCCCACAGACGGCAGCCCATTGGGCTCTGCCATCCCTGGGATTCTCCAGGCAAGAACACTGGAGTGGGTTGCCATTTCCTTCTCCAATGCATGAAAGTGAAAAGTGAAAGTGAAGTCACTCAGTCGTGTCTGACTCAGCGGCCCCATGGACTGCAGCCCACCAGGCTCCTCCGTCCATGGGATTTTCCAGGCAAGAGTACTGGAGCGGGGTGCCATTGCCTTCTCCGAAGATGCTATCTAGGTTGGTCATAACTTCCCTTCCAAGGAGTAAGCGTCTTTTAATTTCATGGCTGCAGTCACCATAGATTAAGTGAAGTGAAGTGAAGTCACTCAGTCGTGTCCGACTCTTTGCGACCCGTGGACTGTAGCCCACCAAGCTCCTCCATCCATGGGATTCTCCAGGCAAGAATACTGGAGTGGTTTGCCATTTCCTTCTCCAATCATAGATTGAGGGCACTGCAAATCCAGTCATGAATAACAACAGTATTGCATTTCTGAACACTTTAAACTTTACAGAGTTATTTATTTTTACTGTGTGTATAAAATGATTCTTGAAGTTTCAGTCATCTGTGTCTCCATGATGAAAAAAATGATAATAAGATATTGGATAATTTGCTGAAAGTCAAAGCTAATGTGTGGCAAGGTTGAGAAGAAACTCAGAGGTATCTGAGTCTAATTTTAGTTCCTTTTATTTGTTTCTGTCATATTTCAAAACTGCATAGGTAGCCATTTGTTGAGTTTCTATAACAATCTCTAATTTGCCAGCTTTTCCTTGATACTCTCTCTGTCCCAGAAAAGGAAAGTTGCTCTTTCTTCTGACAAGGTGGCATGCTGCCATTACAACACCCTTTAATAAATAAACACATCTATTCAATGTCACAACAAATTAGAAAGTACTTATTTCTGTTCAGTGAGCCGGATGAAATCAATAATCACCAGAGAGTTGCCACTGTAATTCATTAGAGCCATTCAATGGGCCTCAGTAATCAGCTCAGAGAATGGAGCCAAAGTCTGAATTCACTGGGGAGAGAAGGTTAGGATCAAATGTCTCAGCTCAAGTGAAAATAGTATCTAGTAATCATTGCATTACAGCCTTTTACACTTCAAAGAACTGAACTTCCTTCTCAATAATGGAAGAAATGGTTTCAGAATCACCCATTAATTTTGAGGATGCAACATAGCATTTTAAAAATAAAAAGAAGTAATGTGCAGATGACACCACCCTTATGGCAGAAAGTGAAGAGTAACCGAAAAGCCCCTTGATGAAAGTGAAAGAGGAGAGCCAAAACAGTTGGCTTAAAGCTCAACATTCAGAAAACTAAGATCATGGCATCTGGTCCCATCACTTTATGGCAAATAGATGGGGCAACAGTGGAAACAGTATCAAAATTTATTTTTTGGGACTCCAAAATCACTGCAGATGGTGATTGCAGCCATGAAATTAAAAGATGCTAACTCCTTGGAAGGGAAGTTATGACCAACCTAGACAGCATATTCAAAAGCAGATACTACTTTACCCACATAGGTCTGTCTAGTCATGGCTGTGGACAACAGTGGAAACAGTATCAGAATTTATTTTTTGGGACTCCAAAATCACTGCAGATGGTGATTGCAGCCATGAAATTAAAAGATGCTAACTCCTTGGAAGGGAAGTTATGACCAACCTAGACAGCATATTCAAAAGCAGATACTACTTTACCCACATAGGTCTGTCTAGTCATGGCTGTGGTTTTTCCAGTAATCATGTATGGATGTGAGAGTTGGACTGTGAAGAGGGCTGAGCGCCAAAGAATTGATGCTTTTGAACTGTGATGTTGGAGAAGACTCTTGAGAGTCCTTGGACTGCAAAGAGATCCAACAAGTCCATTCTAAAGATCAGCCCTGAGTGTTCCTTGGAAGGAATGATGCTAAAGCTGAAACTCCAGTACTTTGGCCACCTCATGCGAAGAGTTGACTCATTGGAAAAGACTGATGTTGGGAGGGATTGGGGCAGGAGCAGAAGGGGACGACAGAGGATGAGATGGCTGGATGGCATCACTGACTCCATGGACGTGAGTTTGAGTGAACTCCGGGAGTTGGTGATGGACAGGAAGGCCTGGTGTGCTGCGATCCATGGGGTCGCAAAGAGTCAGACACGACTGAGCAACTAAACTGAACTGAAGTGAATGTAAGCCAAAATAAATCATTGCAGTGATTTTTGAGAAGTGTTATATGATAATCTGGTCTTTTTGGTTCCCCAAGGTCACATCAAAAAAAAAAAAAANTTGGTGATGGACAGGAAGGCCTGGTGTGCTGTGATCCATGGGGTCGCAAAGAGTCAGACACGACTGAGCAACTAAACTGAACTGAAGTGAATGTAAGCCAAAATAAATCATTGCAGTGATTTTTGAGAAGTGTTATATGATATTCTGGTCTTTTTGGTTCCCCAAGGTCACATAAAAAAAAAAAAAAAAGAACTCACCAGCTCCTCACTTGTGTATTTCATGACTTAATGCAATCAGTTTCCTGCCTCAAAGTCCCCTTTTCTCTTCTAGCTCAATCTTGGAGACTGCAAGACACATTCCTTGGTTATCTTGTCCTCTCTATGTTAAAATTTATTTTTCTAGTGATATTATTCAGTTTCCCGGTTTTAAATAACTTTAAAACCTCCAGGAACCCTGGATTTATGTGTCTATCCTAAATTGTTTGCTGAGCTCTTGACTCAGATATTCAATTTGACACAATAAATGGGCAACTCCATTTGGACATCTAAGAAACAATTTTAACTCTTCACATCCAGACCCAAATCACTCATTTCCTTCCTAAAACCACTCTGTTCAACCCACCTCGTTTGAGAGAAATTCAGTTCTTCAGTTGCTCCATCTCTGAAATTTGAAATCATACTTCATTTCCCACTTTTTCTTAGACCTGATCTCTCTCCCAGGAAAATGTATAATCCCTTGAAAATAAAAATCAGATAAAGTGAGTACTCTGTTTAAAATCTTGCAGTGGTTTACACAAGATAAAAACCAAGGTCCTGAAAATGACCTGCAAAGCCCTGTAGGATCTGGCCCACATTTACCTTCTTATTCACTTTCCTCCATATCCTGGCCTGCATGAATGCACTGCAACTCCACGGCCTCCTGCAACTCCATGAATGCACCAGGCCTCCTTCTGCCTTAGAACCTCTGCCCTGGCTACTCCCTCTGCTTGCTGTATCCTTTCTCCTCTTATCTAGAAGTCCATCTCCTTCAAATCTTCATTCAACTCCCATATGCTCACAGACCCTTTTTAAAATCACAGCTCATCATCCAGCAAACTCCACTTTTCTAGTTTCATTTTTCCCCATATTTTATATCATCTTCTCAGTCAATTCAGTTGTCATTCAATCATGTCTGACTATTTATGACCCCATGGACTGCAGCACACCAGGCTTCCCTGTCCATCACCAGCTCCCAGAGCTTGCTCAAATTTCTGTCCATCTAGTTGGTGATGCCGTCTAACAATCTCATCCTCTGTTATCCCCTTCTCCTCCCTCCTTCGATGTTTCCCAACATCAAGGTCTTTTCCAGTGAGTCAGTTCTTCACATCAGGTGTCCAGAGTATTGGAGTTTCAGCTTCATCATCAGTCCTTCCAATGAATATTCAAGACTGATTTCCTTTAGGATTGACCTGTTGGATCTCCTTGAAGTCCAAGGGACTCTCAAGAGTCTTCTCCAATACCACAGTTCAAAAGCATCAATTCTTTGGTGTTCAGCTCTCCTTATTGCCCAACTCTCACATCCATACATAAATACTAGAAAAACCATAGCTTTGACTAGATGGACCTTTGTAGACAAAGTAATATCTCTGCTTTTAAATATGCTGTCTAGGTTGGCCATAGCTTTTCTTCCAAGGAGCAAGTGTCTTTTAATTTCATGGCTGCAGTCACCATCTGCAGTGATTTTGGAGCCCAAGAAAATAAAAATAAAGTCTGTCACTGTTTCCATTGTTTCCCCATCTATTTGCCGTGAAGTGATGGGACCAGATGCCGTGATCATAGTTTTCTGCATGTTGAGTTTTAAGCTAACTTTTCACTCTCCTCTTTCACTTTCATCAAGAGGCTCTTTAGTTCTTCTTTGCCTTTTGTCATAAGGGCAGTGTCATCTGTATATCTGAGATTATTGATATTTCTCCTGGCAATCTTGATTCCAGCTTGTTCTTCATTCAGCATAGCATTTTGCATAATGTACTCTGTATATAATTTAAATGAGCAGGGTGACAATATAAGCCTTGTTGTACTCTTTTCCTAATTTGGAACCATCTGTTGCTCCATGTCCAGTTATAACTCTTACTTCTTGACCCGCATATAGAATTTTTAGGATTCAGATCAGGTGGTCTGTTATTCCCATCTCTTTAAGAATTTTCCACAGTTCTTCATATCATCTTCTAATTTATTATAAAATCTACTTGATTATTGTTGTTCAGTCACTAAGACAAGTCCAACTTTTGCAACCCCATGGACTGTATCACGCCAGGCTTCCCTGTCCTTCATCATCTCCTGGAGTTTACTCAAACTCATGTCCATTGAGCTGGCGATGCATCCAACCATCTCATCCTTTGTTGTCCCCTTCTCTTCCTGCCTTCCATCTTTCTCAGCATCAGGGTCTTTTCCAGTGATTCAGCTCTTCACATCAGCTATGATCATATTTGCTATCTATCTTTTTCTGTTAGAATGCAAGTTCCAAGAGGGACTGGATTATTACTTTGTTCACAGTTGTGTAGTAGCTACCTAAAGTGTCTGACAGATAACAGACACTCAGCCATGTGGTAAAGAAAGACTTACATATATATACTTTTTAAATTTGGCTGAGCCAGGACCTTTAGTTCCCGCATGAAAATTCTTAGTTGCAGCATGGGGGATCTAGTTCTCTGATTTGGGATCAGATCAAGTCCCCCTGCATTGGTACTGGGGAGTCTTAACCACTGGACCACAAGAGAAGTCCCAATAAATACTTTTTATAAAGAAAGTGGTCTGTTTAAATCATCATAATAAGTGTTTATCTATATGTCCTGTAAAACATGTATGCATATATACATACAAATGAAATATATGTGTATGTTTACATTCTTTATTTCTAATATTTTAGAAATATATGATTTGGTCACCATCTTGAGTAAAGTCAGTCAGTGACCAAAACATATAGTAGTTCACAGAACTAACCCATCTCACATCATTCATCAGGTTCGTTATTCAGTGAGAGTGACAAAGCCTTTTGGTAAATAGAATAATGGCATCACCAAAGTTTGCTTTCTAATCTCAAAAACCTATGACTATGTTGCCCTACATGGAAAGGGGGTATTACAGATATGAAGATGTTAAAGGTCTGTGATGAATAAATTATCTAGATATGATCATAAACTAAGCCCATACATCACAACTACTGAGCCTATGGAGCCCAGGAATTGCAACTACTGAGCCTGTGTGCCACAGTTACTGAAGAGTGTGCACCCTAGAGCCAGTCCTCCACACTAGGAGAAGCCACCACAACGGGAAGCCTGCACACTATGATGAGGAGTAGCCCCTCTGGCCACAGATAGAGAAAAGGCCTGCACAACAATGAAGACCCAGCACTGCCAAAATAGATAAAACTATTTTAAAAAAGAAAGAAAAAATACTTATAAAAAAAAAAAAGAGTCTTATAGGAGGGAGACAGGAAGGTCAAAGTTACAAAAGGTAATGTGACACTGAAAGCAGAGATGTTTTCATCCCACTCTCCAGAAGTTGTGAATGCTGATGCCAAAAGGGAACTTTGGAAAGGTGATTATATTAAGGATCTTGAGATGATGGGATTATCCGGGGGACCCAGGTGGGTCCCAGGAATCAAACAGGTTTTTATAACAGGGACTCAGAAGAGTCAGCGACTTGACTTCACTTTGACTTTTCACTTTCATGCACTGGAGAAGGAAATGGCAACCCACTCCAGTGTTCTTGCCTGGAGAATCCCAGGGATGGGGGAGCCTGGTGGGCTGCCATCTGTGGGGTCGCACAGAGCCGGACACGACTGGGGTGACTTACCAGCAGCAGCAGAAGAGTCAGAGGAGAGGCAGATGTGATGAGGGGAGCAGAAACTGGAGTGACCCACTTTGAACATGGAGGAAGGGGCCACAAGGTAAGGATACAGGCAGCCAGTGTTCTTGCCTGGAGAATCCCAGGGATGGGGGAGCCTGGTGGGCTGCCATCTGTGGGGTCGCACAGAGCCGGACACGACTGGGGTGACTTATCAGCAGCAGCAGAAGAGTCAGAGGAGAGGCAGATGTGATGAGGGGAGCAGAAACTGGAGTGACCCACTTTGAACATGGAGGAAGGGGCCACAAGGTAAGGATACAGGCAGCCATTAGAAGCTGAAAAAGAAAAGGAAAGGTATTCATCCCTGAGAGACTCTGGAAGGAACAAGCCAAGGCCTTGACTTTAGCTCAATGAAACTGATTGTAAACGTCTGACCTACAAAACTATAAAACAAACAAACAAACAAACTCGTGTTGCTTCAAGCCACTAAATGCACCATAATTTGTTACAGCAGCAATGGAAAATTAATACAATATGTAGAGAAAGAAAAGCATTTGCCAAACCAAGAACTACGTAATAGGTGCCAGATAATATATTTGTTCTTACACCAAAATCTTTTCTGCTACAGCAGTTGCAATGCAAGTCACCCACTCATAAAGTTTATAATTATCAATGGTTCACTTTTCTTCTACACAGGCCAAACTAGTGAGCTGAGGGGGCATGTGGAAGCATGTGTGCTAAGTCGCTTCAGTTGTGTCTGACTGTTCAACCCTATGGGCTGCAGCCTGCGAGGCTCCGCTGTCTGTGGGCTTCTTCAGGCAAGAATACTGGAGTGGATTGTCATGCACTCCTCCAGGGGATCTTCCTGATCCAGGGATTGAACCCATGTCTCCTGCACCGGGTTCTTTACGACCAGCGCCACCTGGGAAGCCTTTTTCTTACTATGCTCCTGCTAAGTCACTTCAGTAGTGTCCGACTCTGTGTGACCCCTTAGACGGCAGCCCACCAGGCCCCCCCCCGTCACCAGAATTCTCCAGGCAAGAACACTGGAGTGGGTTGCCATCTCCTTCTCCAATGCATGAAAGTGAAAAGTCAAAGTGAAGTTGCTCAGTCGTGTCCAACCCTCAGCAACCCCATGGACTGCAGCCCACCAGGCTTCTCCATCCATGGGATTTTCCAGGCAAGAGTATTGGAGTGGGGTGCCATTGCCTTCTTCATTTTCTTACTATAAAAGCTCTTAATTCAAAGGTTAGGGAATCAAATGGGAAGATTTCACCAGTTGTCCACTATGTCCCTTTCAATTTCACATCTGGAACTGAGGAAATAACCATAGCAGGTGTTCAGAGACCTACTGAGTACAGTAGGCTTACCTAGAGCCCAACTTGACCATCAGCCTCTACTCTAACTAGTAGTCACTATTCTAACAGTGAGTTTGGGTCTCTAGGACTTAATTTAATTTCTTATCCAGCATTTTGCAATCTAAAATGTCAGGTTATGCTCCCTTCCTTAAGTCACAGTTATACTAGAAAATGGCTACAGTTCTCTTTAAAGAAGGCAGGGAGGAAAATTATCAGTATAAATCTTTGACAGTGTACCAGAATTCTTCCTCAAGAGGACCTAGGGTTACATTTCATTCAGGGAGCTCTAAGTCTGTAAATTGGTTCAGATTTGGGAATTAAATGAATGAGGGGTCATTGTTCTTTGACTGGTTACTCCAGTCACTCTGTTCACTAGAACTAGAGCTTTTCCATTTATAAAAATCAGGTAAGACTGTAAGTTCTACGCATCTACTTCACTCTAGGGACACCAAAGACCAACCAGCCGGCACCATGTCTCTGCAGGTCAGAACATTCAGATGACTACTTTGGCCTTCCTGTTCGTTGCAGTAACTATGAGCATCTTGGCTTTGGCTACTAAGTGCTGCCACTTGGCCCTGCACCCCCTGGGGCCCTATCATCCTCATGGAATTTAGGCAATCCCAGTTTCATGGTAGCAGTTCTCACTATAATGTCTGACCCCAGAGACAACAGAGCTCCAGTGACAACAGAGCTTTTCAGTGATGCTGAGGCTCTTTTCCCAATTGAATTCTTACAGGTATGGTGAAGAACATATCCTCTGGATTTCCAGGAAGGCAGGTTGGCAAGTCTTGTGTAATAGATGCCCTCTAGCAGTTTAGCCTCCCTAAGCCTTCTGACACCTCGATCGATAGTACACCAAAGAAGTTCTGACATATTGGTTTTATTGGTGTAAGACATCTTTGTGGTTGTATCTGTCTTTAGTGAGTGTAAGGCATATTTGGATCCTTATTTCAGTCAACCAACCAAGCAAACTATTAGAGTCATTATTAACCTTCTCAAGTTAAAACATTGATTCTGAAGCACAGCTTCATATTTCTTCAGCCAATACCCTCTTCTCTTAAGCTTCATTGGTGTTTTTCAGTTGCTAAATCATGTCCAACTCTTTGTGACAACATGGACTGCATCACATCAGGATTCCCTATCTTTCACTATCTCCTGGAGTTTGCTCAAACTCATCTCCACATAGTTGATGTTGCTGTTCAACTATCTCATCCCCTGTTGTACCCTGATTCTCCTGCCCTCAATCTTTCCCAGCATCAGGGTCTTTTCTAATAAGTTGGCTCTTTGCATCAGGTGGCCAAAGTATTGGAGTTTCAGCTTCAGCATCAGTTCTTCCAGAGAATATTCAGGGTTGATTTCCTTTATGATTGACTGGTTTGATCTCCTTGCTCTTCAAAGGACACTCAAATGTCTTCTCCNGCTCTTTGCATCAGGTGGCCAAAGTATTGGAGTTTCAGCTTCAGCATCAGTTCTTCCAGAGAATATTCAGGGTTGATTTCCTTTATGATTGACTGGTTTGATCTCCTTGCTCTTCAAAGGACACTCAAATGTCTTCTCCAGCACCACAATTCAAATGCATCAATTCTTCAGGGCTCAGCCTTCTTTATGGTCCAACTCTCACATCTGTACACACATACATGCAAGTCTGCTAAGTCGCTTCAATTGTGTCCAACTCTTTGTGATCCTATGGACTGTAGTCCACGAGGCTCTTCTGTCTATGAGATTCTCCAGACAAGAATGCTGGAGTGGGTGGCCATGCTCTCCTCCACGTGATATTCCAGACACAGGGATTGAATGTGTATCTCCTGTGATTCTTGCATTGCAGACGGATTCTTCCCAGGTGCATTACAGCCATCAGGGAAGCCCCATCGTTCCTGACTACTGGAAAAATCATAGCTTTGACTCTACAGACCTTTGTCAGCAAAATGATGTCTCTGATTTTTAATATGCTGTTTAGGTTTGTCATAGCTTTTCATCCAAGGAGTAAGCATCTTTTAATTTTGTTGTTGCAGTTACCATCTGCAGTAATTTTGGAGCCCAAGAAAATGAAATCTGTCACTGTTTCAAAATTTTCCCCATCTATTTTCCATGAAATCATGGGAATAGATGCCATGATGTTTGTTTTTTGAATGTTGTGTTTTAAGCCAGTTTTTAAGCTCCCCTCTTTCATCCTCATCAAGAGGTTCTTTAGTTCTTCTTTACTTTCTGCCGTTAAAGTGGTATCATCTTCATATCTGAAGTTGTTATTTCTCTGGCAGTCTTGATTCTAGCTTGTGAGTTATCCAGCCCAGCATTTTGCATGAGGTACTCTGCATGTAAGTTAAATAAGTTGAGTGAGTATATGTAACCTTGTCGTATTCCTTTCTCAATTTTGAACTAGTCTATTGGTAAATGTCTGGTTCTAATTGTTGTTTCTTGTCCTAACTACAGGTTTCTCAGGAGACAGGTAAGGCAGTCTGGTATTTTCATCTTTTTAAAAATTTTCCACAGTTTGTTGTGATCTATGTAGTCAAAGGTTTTAGTATAGTCAACAAAATTAGATCATTTTTGGAATCCCTTTGCTTTTTCTATGATCCATCAGATGTTGGCAATTTGATCTCTGCTTCCTCAGCCTTTTGTAAATCTGGTTCATAAATCTGGAATTTCTTAGTTCACATACTGTTGAAGCCTAGCTTGAAGGATTCTGAGCATTATCTTGCTAGCATGTGAGATGATTGCAGTTGATTGAGCATTCTTTGGCATTACCTTTCTTTGGGATTAGAAGGAAAATTGACATTTTCACACATATTCCCAAGGCTTCAGTTGATAAATATTGGTAAAACTGTGCAATTATTTTAATATGCCTCATTCTTCCTTGTGGGCCACACTTTGTAACTCAGATCCTTTGGGGTCTGAAAGGACTTGAATCTGGGTATGAATCTGGACATGAGTATAGGTGATAGGAAAAGGCCCTGAGGAGGAATCATTAGTGTTTTATAAGGCAACTGCCTCACTGGAACAATTTATACCAGAGAGTTTTTTCAGGAAAGGGAGGCTAGTCTTCTCGGCCAAGCTGATTCTACCGAAGACACAATATAATTTAGGTATTCAGGGTTTTCAACCTCACTGGAATCTGCCCATATGCCCTCATGCCAAATTTTACTATTGCATTCCTTCTGAACTCTTGTTCCAGCTTTATTGAAAGCGATCATGAGACATCAAGAATTCAACTTATATTATTATTTAGTCATCTATAGGGTTAGACATTGAGTGTGGTTTTCAAAAATCTTGGTTCTGCAGATATGAAAGATATAGGCTTCCTTCAGGGGAATCAGAGAAGTTTCAGTTTCCTTGAACTGAGAATTTAAAGTGTTATCTTACTGTACTATTTTCTAAATTATTTAGTGTGGTAAGAAGAAAAACAACTAATCCCATTTTACTCTTTTTGTTATCACTTAAATATTTATAGCAGTAAATAATGTGTTATTCAGTGCCTTACTTTTTATAGACAATTGATTATAGGTATCTATAGGTGATAATCTGAGTGCCCACTTGCCATACATGCATAAATTACCCAGGGCCTACTTCACCATTAGAAACTTAAACATTAATGCCTTTAAAGCAGATACAATCAGGGGGCCAGTTTCAAGAAACTCATTGGAGGAACTGATGCTGAAGCTGAAGCTCCATTATTTCAAACTGATGTGAACTGCCAACTCTTTGGAAAAGTCCCTGATACTGGGAAATATTGAGGGCAGAAGGAAAAGAGGGTGTCAGAGGATGAGATGTTTTGCATCACCTATTCAATGATCATGAACTTAGGCAAACTCCAGGACATGGTGAGGGGCAGAGAGGCCTGGTGTGCTGCAGTCGATAGAGTCGCAAAGACTTGGACAAGATTGAGCAATTGAACAACAACAATTTCTATGTACAGTCCTGCACTGACAGACATTTTCTTTATATACATCTCAAAAAATTGATTTAAAATATTATAATAATAAAATGTAAATACAATATGTAACAACATAACTATTTTAACGTTATGTAAAAATATTTTCATGACTGGTAATTGAATAGGTGGAAATGTATCTTATTAAAATTTATAGTGTTTGTTTGAAAATTGAAGCTCATAGTGGATATGCAGCAAAATAGTAAAAATAAAATTTGTTTTTAATTGAAACACCTATATTAAAAACTTTGCTTCATTCTGTCAACTAAATTACATGCATTCCTTCAGATAATTTTGTATTCATATGTCAATATGTTCATTGGAAGAAATTTTGTCACACAGATAACAACAAGTTCAAATTCAGCCTTGCCTTTTCTCAAATTCTAACATTTCAGTTTTCAAAAATGGTCTGAATTAATGAGTCATTTTTATGATAAAACTCTGAAAGAAAACATTAAAATGATGAATGTGTCACAAACTTAGGAGAGAACTGGTGTCATAAAAAGAACTTCATACTTCTAATAATAAATAATTCTCTCAACTGCTGAATTTTCAGTTCAATACCTTCTCAGGAAGATGTCAGAATGAAGCATTAAAGGTTTCTCTACTCCATCAGAATGGGAATAGAGTGGCAATATTAAGGAGAAAGGAACTGGAAGAATCAATATAGCTCCATAGGATGACTCCACAGAGAGCAGAATGAAATTAGTAGTATGAGCACTTAGGACAGACCAGATGTTTTTAACTTATTTTTCATTTAGTTCTCACAATAAAACTAGGTATTTTTTAATATGAGGCTAAAGGAGATATGGTTTAAAAAGCTTAAATGACTTTTAAAATAAGAATTACAATTTGCTACACCAAGATTAAAACCAAGATCTGTCAGAATAAGCTGCCAGGAGTGTGGTCCATGGAACAGCTGCATTAGTATTACCTGGGACTTTGTTGTAAAAGTCTACCTTGGCCCCATCTCAGACGTACTGAGTCAATCTGTAAGGGTGGCACACAGAAATTGGGTTAAACAAACTTTCTGGGTGATTCAAATGTATTCAACAGTGTTAGAAAGTACTTCCCTATACCACACAGGGACTTGGAATAGGGCTTAATTTATCATATTTATACTATGTCCTTGTACAAACCATTAAACTCTATATATAATTTATTCATCTTTGTAAAGATTAAAAAAAAAAAAACCTCTATGCCTTTCTTATAGAACCTTTACAAGAGAACAGTGTATCCTATAAAGCATTATAAAATATAAATATTGGAATATATTTATATCATCAAACATAATTTAGTATAGTTATTTTTATGTCACCCTGCATGAAAATTTTTGTAAGTTAAAATTCTTTAAGAAAGAAGCCAAAATACCATCTCCCAATCTTTTGTCAAGAGTTCTTAGCAATTGCCCTTGACCACAAAAGTAACTGGTGGCCTTGTAAACATGATTATCTCATTTGAGAATCTACTTTCCCAACTTTAGAAATAATTAGCTTACTTAAATTATTAAATTCAAAATTGGAGTGGAGCTGTTATTTATTTTTAAGAGAATAAGGTTTTTTGGATCTTAAAACCTGCTTTGTACTCTGTCCATTACTTGCAAGATTCAGTATCACTGTCAAGTTTCTACATACCATAGGCAATGCCTTTAAATCAGAAAAGGGTTATATTCACTAGATTTTCAAACATTTCCCTGGATATTCTAGTTACTATCTAGGAGTAAATAAGGAACAAAATGTGCTTTTAGACTTTCTCCTGAGGATAAAAATTTCCAAATTAGAGGTACCCCTCTTATAAAAGAGATTTTCCTTGAAGATGGAAGAGGCACCCCTATCTTTGATTAAGATGCTTTCAAACTTACATTTCTTTGTTCGACTTGTTTCCATGAATTTTACAAGGTGAAAATAGGTGAAGTAAAATGTTTTTACTGCTGCACTTGCCTTGAAATCCTTGAAATAAGATGGAACAACATGAACATAGGGATGAAAACGTATCTAGGATATATAGATAAAATTCTGGAAATGCACTAAAACTGTGTGATCTGGCTGACAGAGCAGAAATATAAGACAGAGAGATGAAAAATTACTCAAGAGATAAGTTGGGGTCTTGACTTTTAAAAGCTGTGTGATAAAGTTGGTTGGATATTACATTTAGGTAGCCCCTCCTCCTCCCCAACTCCACTGAAGGAGAGATTAATCCCACAAAGAGAACATTGCTAACACTTCAAAAATCCAATTTATGAACAATGTTCAAGTGTCTGAGAATACACATTTATAATCTTAACAACTTCCTAGTCACTCAAAACTTGGAGGAAAAGTCATTCATTTTCAAATATCACAGGATGTTATACCCTGAGGAGAAAATTAATATCCAAATGAAAAAAAATTGTGAAAAATTGAAGAAAGCACAGTAAAAGATATAGGTATTTTTGTTCCCTTAACAATAATATTTAGCTGACTGGTACTTGGGCAAATATTTTGGGTTTAATATTTTGGTTGGAAGAATTAAAATGACCTTTTCACGTTATTTATTAAGTACTTGCGAATATGTGGGGTGGGAGGTGGGAGGGGGGTTCATGTTTGGGAGTTCGTGTACCTGTCTCTTATACACATNAGGAGAGGGAGAGGGAGAGGGAGGGATGATTTGGGAGAATAGCATTGAAATATGTATACTATCATGTAAGAAATGAATTGCCAGTCTATGTTCAATGCAGGATGCAGGATGCTTGGGGCTGGTGTATGGGGATGATCTGGAGGGAAGATGTGGGGTGGGAGGTGGGAGGGGGGTTCATGTTTGGGAGTTCGTGTACACCCGTGGCAGATTCATGTCAATATCTGCCACAACCAATAGAGTACTGTAAAGTAAAATAAAGTAAAATGGAAGCTCTTAAATAAATAAATAAAATAAAATAAAATACAAAAAAAAAAAAAAAAGAATATGGAGAGGTCTACTTCAAAGAAGACAAAAGTTGCAGGAGAAAAAATTTCAAAACAAAAATTATAATAAATATGTTTTGTGTGTAAAGTTTGAGTCTCACATACTAAAGTTCATCTTCTCAGAACATAAAATTAAAATAACTAAACTTCATACACATTTAAAAACTATTATTAATGTCACTAAGTTTTCCTTATTTCATCTGTAAAGTGAGCAGTTATCATAGTTGCTGTGAAGATTAACAAAAAAATCACAAAAGCTGTAGCAGAGTTCATGGCACAGAACAGATACTTGTTAAATGTTAATTATACTACTACTGGGATTTCAAAGATCTTTTAAGTATCGTTGCTGTTGTTCAGTCATTCAGTTGGGTCCCACACTTTGCAACCCACCAAGCGCCTGTGTCCTTGGGATTTCACAGCCAAGAATAGTGAAGTAGGTTGCCATTTCCCTTCTTCCAGGGATCTTCCTCACCCAGGGTTAACACCCTTGTCTCCTGCATTGCCGGTGAAGTCTTTACCACTCAGCCACCAGGGAAGCCTCTTTCAACTATTACCAATGTTAACATCAATAATAATTTTTTTTCTTTTTTTAAATTTTATTATTTTTTAATTTTTACTTTATTTTACTTTACAATACTGTATTGGTTTTGGCATACATTGACATGAATCCGCCACAGGTGTACATGAGCTCCCAAACATGAACCCCCCTCCCACCTCCCACCCCATATCATCTCTCTGGATCATCCCCGTGCACCAGCCTCAAACATCCTGCATCCTGCATTGAACATAGACTGGCGATTCATATAAATTTGTATTGGTACTCAGTTTTTATATATCCTATTAATATGACATTCTGTTTGCTTGACTACTTGACCATAAGAACTTGAATATAAGATGGATGTTTAAAAATTATTTACTCTTGTTTCTCTTTAAATTTGCTACAATAATCTATACCACAAAGATTTCTCAAGATATGCATCAAACAACTAAAATTTAGGGGAAAATGCCATTTTCTTTGATTAAAAAAGTAACAAAACACATAGTGAAATTATTTGGCAAAATTATTTTCTGAAACCTGTGTTGGCATATAGATAGAAAAAGTCAATAATGAAGGAAAAACTTTTATCTGTGTTATGAATGGTTTAGTTTAGTAAAAGAAGTTTTAAAAGTTTGTTGTTTTTGTTGTTGATATTGTAACATAAGGCACAACGTGTTGTTAGTTATTAATTTTGTTACTTTCCTGTATGGTTTAATTTGAGCATCCATTCTATGTAAGGTGCTTAGACACATGTGTTGTATACATTTTGAAGGTCTGGTGAGAGGAATTGTGGTATACATTACAAGAATAAAACTGTGCTTTAAAAATATCCTCAAGTTAATAACTGGAGTTATCCTAAACAAGAAAAAAAAAAAAAAAATAATTTGAGCATCCATTCTATGTAAGGTGCTTAGACACATGTGTTGTATACATTTTGAAGGTCTGGTGAGAGGAATTGTGGTATACATTACAAGAATAAAACTGTGCTTTAAAAATATCCTCAAGTTAATAACTGGAGTTATCCTAAACAAGAAAAAAAAAAAAAAAGGAAGAATTAATGAAAGGATGGAAAAAAGGAACAATGGTTACTTGCCAGGGGTTGAAATCAGAAACTAAAAATCCAAGATGAATTTCTTCTCTTATAGTTGGTTTGGCGTTTCTCCGATATTTGCCTCAGTTCAAGGCTCTACATGGCAGTTTCCCACTCTCATAACTGAGAGTGGCCACCCTGCTGTTTCTGAATTCACAATTTCTAATTCCAGCTCATACAGAAAGACTCAACAGTGTCCTTGAATCCCAATCTTGAATTCTCAGGGACAGAATATGATTGGCCCACCGTGAGGCAGCAGTTTATCCCTTCTGATTATTTGTGGCTAAAATGACAGCATCACATAGAACAGTAATAGCTTTCAATCCCTAGAAGTTAGGGAGGCAAGTCTTAGGAATAAGAGGACATGTGAAATGGAAAAATCCCCTCCAGTGTATTGATAGTATCTAGTATATTCTCAAGACTGAAAACTCAGTGTTGGCTTATACTGGATACCTTTCAGAAACTCATGTTCATGCCAAACAACTTCCTCACTTATAAAAGTTATTTCTATATATTTTAAAAAGCAATCAATGTATTATGGCTTTTCATTATTCCTCAGTTGTATCTAAGTTTGAATTGGTTTTTTAAGATAAAATGTTGCTCATCTTGTCTAATCAATCCAAAATTCATCTTTTGGGATGATTATGTTGAAGCCTAAAGTCAGACAGATAATTATGGTAGTTACTTTCGCCCCTCTGCTTCTGAGATTCCAGAATTAGGAACTATTTTCTGATTTTTCGATTTAGAAGCTGTGACAATTATCAGTATATTTCCTCTCAGTTCTAACTGCAGATTTTTTTGAGATGTTTTTTGCAAAGATGATACTAGGACTAAATTCTGTAAACATTTCTCTTTGGCTAGCCAGAGCAACGTTAAGTCTTTTCATGGAAAAAGAGGAGGGTCATTGTGGCGTCTGTGTCTGTGCATGTTCAGTTCTGTATCAGTCTTTTGCAACCCCATAGACTGTAGCCCACCAGGCTCCTCTGTCCATGGAATTTCCCAGGCAAGAATACTGGAGTGGGTTGCCATTTTCTTCTCCAGGGATTCTTCTTGATCCAAGGAAGGAAGATGAGTCTCCTGCATGGCAGGCAAATTCTTTACTGCTGACCCACCAGGGATGCTGGGTCATTGTGAGACTNCACCAGGCTCCTCTGTCCATGGAATTTCCCAGGCAAGAATACTGGAGTGGGTTGCCATTTTCTTCTCCAGGGATTCTTCTTGATCCAAGGAAGGAAGTTGAGTCTCCTGCATGGCAGGCAAATTCTTTACTGCTGACCCACCAGGGATGCTGGGTCATTGTGAGACTATAGCAAAAGTAATATGCCTTTATTCCTGGCTATGACATGTTATTGTTTTGTGGGTGTGCTTGCTAGCAATCGTGCCTGTTGGAGATCCAGTGGTGCTTATCTCTATGTGCTTACAGACCAGCTCTGGATCATCTGGACCCTTTAGCAAGTTTCTTGGCACCAGTGGATTACTATTACAAACCAGCTTTGGCTTGCCCATACTTACTTTTTAATTTCTCCTGATCATTCACCCTTTCAGCCCTCATCTATTCCTTTTGTTAAGTTTCTCTGCCTCGGATAGATTGTACGTTTCTGTGGCAGTCACACATTTCTGCCACTAGTTCAGAATCTCAGGACTGATGGAAGTGAGGCAGAGTATGTCTCCATGAATTTTTAATCTCTTCCTTGCTCACTTTTTATCAGTCCTAGAGGTAGTAGTTTCCCCTGCATTGACTTTTTCCATATTCCTAGAGTCTCAATTTACAACCCTTTTATAGCAGCTAACCTTTTTACTAGTTGATAATGATTTGCATTAAATGGTACCTGTTCAAATGATTGATGTGGTTTTTACTTGGTGACTGATGGAAATGCATATCTGTATTTAGTCACACTGAAAAGTTTAAATTGTACTGGTGGTGAGCCTTTTATTAAAAGAATCACTAGATTTAAAAGAAACAGAATTTAAAATACCAAATCAAAGAGATAGGTTTATTTATTTTAATATTTAGGTTTGAGACTTCAGACGAAACTGTAGGAAGGAATAGATAACATTTGCTAGTAAGAAGTAAATATATCCAGTTAACTATTGTGCTCATTACTTGACTCGGTACAGAAGCATCTTGTCCCTATGTGTTTCAAACACATAAGAAGCTTTGGGAATGTTTCTGTGGCTTTGAGGGTCTTCCATGATATTCATTTACATCATCTCTACTCATTTATGAAAAATTAGAGAAGAGTAACTGAAGCAGCTTAAAATAATTAATGGAATACTGTTTCCAGGTAGACAAAATACTCTCAGGAAAGAAGCCCATATCCGATTAGACACTCCTAAATCTTTTCTATTGGGGGTTTTAGTTATACGACTTCCCGTAACATCACCATATTATACAATTACCTTAGGCAACTGTAAAGCACTGATATTTTCATGTGAAGAACACTTCAAGCTCAAAAACACTGAAAGAGATGCTTTTGATGTTGTCTGGTAAAATCTACCTTTCTTTCCCAAAGCAGAAATGCTGAAATTGAGACTTTCCTGGCAGTCCAGTGGTTACGATTCCACACTTTCAATGCAAGGGGCATATGTTTGATCCCTGGTCGGGGAACTAGAATTCCACATGCCAAGAGGTACAGCCAAGAAAATATTTTTTTAAAAAGGAGGGAAATGTATTATTCAAAAGACACTGAAATCACCTCAAAGAAATCAGTGGAAAACCTAAAGACAGTGGAAGAGAAGATTCCTTAGGATTTATCTCCTCCCAGTCTCATCCCTTGGCCTATTAGTTCACTGTAGTGTTCACTAACTCACACTGTCTCCCTATTTTCACCACCTTCATTGCTACTGAAATAGGAAAATCTAAAGGTCCCACCACAGCTGTCTCTCTCTTTCATGCCCCATACACCTCAACGTCAGAAAGTAGAGACGGCATCCTCACTGTTCTCTGATGCCTCTGCTAGGTAGTCCCTCTTCCAATTGAATAGGTCTTCCAGCTCCTGTGAATTAATCATATCTGACTATACAACTCTTCTTTCATTGCAACAGACTTCAATTTTCCCTATAAATTAGTCATTAATCATTAATCATCAATCAATGAAGGCTTTAAATCTATCCTTTCCAACCTAACTCTTGTCATTATTTTAACATATCAAAGTCCATGAAAACACATTTTCCAAAGAATACTAACAGATCAGTCTTTCTCCTTATAATGAATGACCTTATCCTCCAATCCTTCTCAGCCACCTGATCTTATATTCTCCACAAGGTCTGAAACTATTTTATTTCCTGAAAGGTTAACTTAGGCATGTCATTCTCTGGCCACAATCTCTTCCCTCCCCTCAGTTTTCTGTTCTTAGTTATAATGCAGACCAACAGTATATGATGTAAAATCAGAGCCATCACCCTTTTATTTTCTCCATGTCCAGCTTTGAAAGTGTTAATCACTCTGTTGTGTCTGACTTTTTTGTGACTCCATAGGTTGTAGCCCACCAGGCTCTTCTGCCCATGGAATTCTGCATACAAGAATACTGGAGTGGGTAACCATTCCCTTCTCTAGATCTTCCTGATCTAAGGAATAAAACCAGGGTCTCCTGCATTGCATGTGGATTCTTTACAATCTGAGCCACCAGGGAAGCCCACATCCAGCTTTAATTACAAGGAAAAACAAACAAACAAACAAAAACCCCTCATTTCAATCACTATCTTGAAAATGTCCAGATCCCTGCACCACTGTTTTCACATTGCCACCTCATGGCAAATTTATATCCACAGTAAACGCAATCTAAAGCTTTGTTCTTGACAAAGCTGGATATTTCTGGGGAAAAAAAATCACATATTTGAGAAGTTTATAATAATTTGTGACTTTTAGCCTCATAAGGGACTTCAGTATTTCCCAGAGATACCACATGTTTCTCCAGTAAGTTAGCTCTTCTTAAACCTCTGACCTCCTTATTTTCCTCTGTGCAAAGAATATTACTTTTCTTCTGCTGCACTGACAAAAATAGAAGTTTCTATCAGATGCAAACTCTATCAACATTCTCTAATAAACAGAATGGCAGATACTATAAACATTCTGCTCCTGCCTTGATGCTATAATGTGGGGGAAAAGAAATGTCTTTTACTTAAGGTTTAGCTATTTATTTAAGCTTTAGTGCCACATCTTTTGGAATTCTTAGGACTCTTTTGCTATAGATTTTCTTTTCTACCTCTCAGAGACGTTTCAGTTCACTAAATTCTTCCCATTAGAATTCGAATATGTTTTTTGTCAGTAGTTATAATATGACTCTACACTACAGTCATGTGAAGTTCTTTTACAAACGCCAAGAGATTCTGGTTAATTGACCATTAGCAGGTCCTGTACATCTTTTTAAAAGTATTCTTTGGGTCATTTTAATGTACAGGATTGAAAAGCACTGTTATAATCTCTCATATAATCAAAACTGTACTGGGAAGAATATCCCAGTACATCTATCTGTTCCAGACGTTGCTTTTCTTCCCTTCAATGCAAAATATCTCAAAGAATAATTTACACTACTTGTCTAAATGGCCTTCTTCTCTGTTTAACTATCAACACTCTTTACAAAATCTTGCCAACCAAAAAAATGGGTACCATACAATTAAATCTAATATGTACGTTCAGTCCTTATTTTACTTAACTTCACATCATTTGACATATGACTATTTGATATTCTTACAACACTTTCTTCTCTTAATTTTCTCTTCTAATTCCATCTACCATTCTGAAAATAGCCATTGAAACTCTTTTGTCATTGTTCCTTTTGTATAAAATCATTAAATATAGTAATTCAGAATTTTTTGAGATTCCTCTAAGATATAAGGTATTAATTTTAGATCAGTAAAGTTTCTGTCCAATGATCTCAAAATGTGGACTGAAGCATATATCAATCAAGACAGGTTAGATCTGACTAAAAGGTAAAAAATATCCATGACTTAAAGTAGAAAATGTTTATTTTTCATTCATAGTTCATAATCTGCATCAGGGACTGGCAAGGAAGAAATATCTGCTAATAGTACTCACTCATGAAATACAACTGGCAGATCAGCTATCATCATAAATGTTGCCTGTTACGGTGCAATAAATAAAAGTCCCAGCCCAAAAGTGACAAGTATCACTTCTATCTTCAATTCAATGCCTAAAACTAATAGTCGTATGTCCCTGCTAACCACAAAAGGTCTACAAAAAGCAATTCCACCATGGGCCAGAAATCAGAGAATTGCATAACAGTGAACAACACTAATGACTGCTGCCTGAGTAAAAAGACCTTTCTCACCCTTATGGAGCTGCCAGACAAGACCATTTGGGAGAAAGCTCCAGTGCTTTATATGTGAAATGTAACAAGCATTCAAGAGATCTGTGTGCACACCAAAATTAACATCCACTTTTCTGAGGGTTCCATAAACAGACTTCAAGGAGGCTTAACAAACATGTAAAAAATCTGGTTAGTAAATGTACATAAGCAAGGTTATAATTATATTATCCAGAAAACACACTTTTAACAGTGAAAGGTCTCTGATTAATATTTTACTAGGACACAGACATAAAGTAGGACTATCAAAGGAAACAATACAGAGAAACAGAAGATAAGAAATATTAACTACTTTCCCCCAAACCAGATGGATCACTTGTATTAAAAAAGAAAAAAAAAAGATGAAATGGTTTTCCTGGTTCTAGTGATCACACAGTTGCTTAATAATCTAAATAAGATCCCTGTTCATCTTCATTGCAAATGTAGAATTTCTCATACCATTATATAGTTGCAATGACTAATGACCACCTTCAAAAATAAAGGGATATTTTCCTTATAAATTCTACATTGCAGACTCCAAATTGGAATTATTTTTATCCTACTTATATCTTTAATTGCCTTATGCTTCTAACTTGAATTTTGAAAATGTAAATTTCTAAAAGTTAGAAAATAAACTCTTCAGATTTTTCCTAGCAACTGTAACTATCTTAATGATATGAAGACTTTACTAAAACTTTAATGTAACCCTGATTTTTCTTTTCATGTGATGCATTTATGTGTCACATTAACACAACTGAAATGTAATTTCGCTGATTCTAGATTATAAGAGAATGAAGGTTTATGCTTTCAGAGGATGATCTAATTTTTATAATCTTCATTTCTCCTACAGCATGCTAGTACCTGTTCTTTCAAGTAGATGTCCTTCACTTTATCTTAGTCATAATGATTCTTACTCTACCTTTGTGTCATGTGAGTTCTTGATAAAGAAATAAGTTGTAAGGAAAAAATAACATAGAAAGCTGCCGGGGGCCAGCGTGAGGAACTCAGCCCATGGCAAAGGTCATGAGGAAGGAGACTTCGGCATACGCAAAGGCGTGATCAAGCCTCAGGAGACCCCCTGTTCCTGAGCATCTACCCCAAAACCAGAGTCTGTTTTTTGCTCTCACCTACACATTTGACCTTCCGGGGAGCTCTCCCCCATAACTGTTTCTCTCGGAGAAGGAGTAAACGTGCAGCTCCAAGTCAATAAAAATTCCTGGGCGTGNGGATCCCCAGGGTGGTGGGCGCTCACTGCAGGCCCAGCCGGTGTTCCTTTCTTGGAAGGGGGGTCTGGAGCTAGCTGTCGCTGCTAATTTGCCCTGTGCTTGGGCACTGCTGTAAAGCTCAGGTCAGGCAGAGCTCAAGGAAAGAAATCTCTCCAAACAGAAAAGCCGGCAGTGAGGGGCCACCCAGGTGCTGACAGGTTCCTGCTCCCACCTGGTCCTGGTGCCGGGGCCCCTCCCACCAACGCAGGCCTGGCGCGCTCCCACCCAGAGACGCAAGTCTCCGGGGCCAGGGGATGGGGCTGAGACATCCACCTTCCTTGGCCTGCCCCCTCCTCCCACTCAGATCCTGGCACAGGAAGATAGTCACTTACACTCTAGTGAGAACGGGCTCCTTTATCTTACCCCCGCCCCAGGACAGCGGTCTTCTCTCTTTCTGTGGCATCTCTGTCGACCCGGGAAATCCACTGGCATGGAGAGGCTTGGGGTGGGAGAGCTGCCCTGAGTCACCCACCTCATTCCAGGTGAGTTCCGATTGGAACTCTCCTTCCGGGCCTCTGGAGAGGACAGCTGAGCTCAGAGGTCTTGGCTGGGATATTTATCCAGAGCAGCAGCCCCCGTAGGCCAGAATCACAACCTGCACTTCAGGTGTGGGTGGATGCATGTAGGTGTGTGTGCGTGAGGGTGCAGGTGTGTGTAGCTGTCTGTGTGACGTGCCTCTGAATGGGGCCCGAGTGTGTTCGTGTGTCTGTGTGAATATAAGGATGCCTGTGTGTCCCTTGGAGTGGCAGGGGTCAGAGTGTGCCCAGGGCAACTGTGCCCCTCCTCCCTGGACCGCGGGTAGCCCTTGCCCAGGCAGGCAGCCCTGGCGGCTGTGGGCTGGAGGTGGCCCCCCAAGCCCTGGGCGCCTAGGCTCTGAAGGTGGAATGAGCGACCTGGTTGCCCCACCATGCCCCTCCCCGACCCCTTCCGCCTGACCAGGAGC
>SJYX01022922.1:0-10767 GCA_006410675.1 Oreotragus oreotragus
AAGCCAGACTGTGTCCCTAAGTCCCTCGGGGGGTGGGGCAGCTGACTGCTGGACTCTGCTGCCTCTCGGCAGGACCTGCTCACAGCCCCTTCCCATTTCTGGAGGACAAGACACAACTCCTGGGCATGCGCGTGATTCTTTTATCTTCCTAATCAGCTTGGCTCCTTGGGTTTGCATGAGGGACTTTCTTATAGACCAAAGAGATCCTGTTAAGTGATTCCACTGTTCTTTCAGCCAAATGGGGATGGCAAAATATGGTGGGGAGAGGAATTCTCTTTTAAAGATTTCCCTGGTGGCTCAGTGGTAAAGAATCTGCCTGCAATATAGAAGACCCTGGTTCAATCCCTGGGTCGGGAAGGTCCCCTGGACTAGGAAACGGCAACCCACTCTAGTAATATTGCCTGGAGAATCCCATGGACATTGGATCCTGGCAGGCTACAGTCCACGGGATCGCAAAAGAGTCAGACATGACTTAGTGACTAAACAATGACATTCTCTTTTTAAACTGTCGTTTCCTTAACATATGACCCACATAAGAGGAATCTTGAGAGATAGGGAAAAAGTATCTTTTAGAGATCTGATCACCTTATCGATATAGAGTTTGGAGAAAACATTTTTTTAGTAATATTTTTTCAATTTTTTATGTGGACCATCTTTAAAGTCTTTGTTGAATTTGTTATGATATTGCTTCTGTTTTACATTTTGGTTCTTTGANAAAAGTATCTTTTAGAGATCTGATCACCTTATCGATATAGAGTTTGGAGAAAACATTTTTTTAGTAATATTTTTTCAATTTTTTATGTGGACCATCTTTAAAGTCTTTGTTGAATTTGTTATGATATTGCTTCTGTTTTACATTTTGGTTCTTTGACCATGAGGCATGTGGGATCTTAGCTTTCTGATTAGGGATTAAATGTGCACACCTTGCATTGCAAGGCAGAGTCCTAACCACTGGACCATCAGGGAAGTCCCTGGATAAGACCTTTAACTGTGGCGATTCAGAGTTACCCCATACCTAACCGGCACCCCTCCGATGCTAAGCTCCGGGGTGCACAGAAAGGGAGGGGGCCCTTCCCAGGCACTTAGCAGCTGAATTCACTGCAGGATGCCTGGGAAACTGAACCACAGCAGACTGCGTTTAAAGAAATATGGCTCTTGGGGACTCTGAGTTGAGCCTGTTTATGCCACTGACATTCTATGGGACGGTGGGCAAAGCATTTAACTGCAGCTATCAGAGCAGTGTTTCTTGGTCTAAGATATAATTTCAACGGAAACTCCATCTTCCTTTCTCTTCCCTTCCCCATGACTCAGTCTCAACCTAGCAATGCTTTCGGGGTACTTTTGACTGACCTGCCTGCCTGGAGTGCTAGGAGGCCTTGTTCCTCCCGCTGGGCTGACGCAACAGGCACCTGGCTGGTTGGGGGCTCTCCTGACACTGGCACAGGCATGGCTCATTGCCCACATGCAGGTGTGTGGCTGAGCTCCTCAGCGGATGAGACCCTGCTCTCCTTCCCAGATCACCAAGCAACTGATTGAAGGTCCTGTGTCAACCCTCATCATCTGCTCTGTGCCTCAACCCCCATGCTCCGTCAGCACACACGAAAGTCAATACCATCATACACCCACACTCGAGTGCAGGGCAGCAGTAAAGCGTGCTCCAGGTTCAAGGCCTGCCATTGCCCTTTACCAGCTCTGGGAGCTCCGGGTACTCTTTCAAAACTCCCACTATCTCTTCTATAGAGCAATAGTCGCAACCCCATGAACCCTGAGAATTAAGTGCCATAACCAATGTCATTAAATGTCTGGTACACATGTGATGGCATTATCAACTCAATGACATGAGCTTGAGCAAACTCCAGGAGAGAGTGAAGGACAAAGAAGCCTGGCATGCTGCAGCCCATGTGGTCGCCAACAGTTGGACACAACTGAGCGACTGACAGCAATAACAAGAGCAAGTGGGTAGTGTACAGAGACTGGGGCCCAAGCCTGTCTGAAAGAAGCGTGATCCCTACCACGTGGTCAGGGGTTTAACAGGCCACACGCCCCCATGATTCTCATAGGATGTTGACTGCAAAGTCCTGCAGGAGACCTGGAGCAAAGAGAAAGGCCCTCTGGTTTACAGGGATGGCTCCTGCGCTGAGATTTTGATGGGTGTCTGAGAGCGACTGGGCGAACAAGAGAAGGAAGGGTGATGCAGGAGCAGGTGTTCTGAGCAAGGTGATGGAGGCACAGGCAATGTGGGGATGGGGGGAGATACAGACAGACCTGTGCTCAGCCACTCAGTCCTGTCCGACTCTTCACGACCTCATGGACCGTAACCCGCCAAGCTCCTCTGCACATGGAATTTTCCATTTCCTTCTCCAGNGGGGGAGATACAGACAGACCTGTGCTCAGCCACTCAGTCCTGTCCGACTCTTCACGACCTCATGGACCGTAACCCGCCAAGCTCCTCTGCACATGGAATTTTCCATTTCCTTCTCCAGGAGACCTTCCTGAGCCGGGGATCAAACTCGAGCCTCTTAAGTCTCCCGCATTGGCAGGCAGGTTTTTACCACTAGTGCCAACCCATAAAATCCCTGTGGACGGATCTACTCACAGGTGATATCAGAGGTTCTCAGACTTTGGCAGGCACCAGAATCATGGAGGGCTTGTGAGAAGAGACTGCAGCTGGCCGTTGAGTTTCTTATTCAGTGGGTCTTAACTGGGCCCAATAAGTTGCATTTCTAACAAGGGATCCCACTTTGAGAGCCTCTGACCTGGGGCATGGAGGTGATAAAGAGAAAGGCAGGCTGTAGAGGAGAAGGGAGGGCCCTTGAGTCCTCCCAACTGGAGAAAAGCAGAAGGTCCCTGCTTCTCTCTTAATATCCCATATTCTGGCAAGAGCTGGATGCCTCAGGATTGGGTCTCTGCCTGAGAGTCCAGGAGAGAGTCCAGCAGAGCATGAGAATAAGAGAAGTGAGAGTGATGCAGGAGTGGGAGGCGTGACCTCCATGGAGATGCCAGGAGGATCCACCAGACACGTGTCAGCTCTTGCAGGCACCACAGAACACAGGCTCTTATTCATAAATCTTGATAAAGAATCCATGGACTAATCCACAGTTAGAGGAGATGGTTCCTGAGCTATTCCAGGAAGTGGGGCCAGGTGCCACCTTGGCACCATGGGGTGGTACCTGCACTCGTCAGAAACACAACTTGACCACCAAGTCTCAAGCACTTAGTGAGCTGAACTCAAGGTGATTAAAGTGTTTCAAGACCCCTCTAAGAATGCTCTGTAGACATTCGGTCTATTCTCAGCATCTTCCATTTCAAGTCGTGGTTTCAACTGGGTCACTGGTTTTCCCTGCATATTCTGCAACTCTATTGGTTTAATAGTACTCACTTTGTGTGAGTGTCATTTGGGGAAAGGATTTTATACACTGAATACTTGGCTATATTAAACTGTAATGGGTTTTTTACCCAAATTTGGATTTTTTCAGCTAATAGAATTTAGTCATTGTTGTTGTTTTTCAGTCTCTTAATTCATATTCCACTCTTTGTGACCTCCATGGACTGCAGCCTGCCAGACTCCTTTGTCCTCCACTAGCTCCCAGTGTTTTCCCAAATTCCTGTCGATTGAGTTGGTGATACTGTCTACCCATCTCATCTTTTGCCAGCTCCTTCTCCTGCTGCCTTCAGTCTTTCCCAGCATCAGGGTCTTCTCCAAAGAGTTGGCTCATTGCATCAGGTGGCAAAAGTATTGGACCTTCAGCATCTGCACCAGTTCTTCCAGTGAATATTCAGGGTTGATTTCCTTTAGGATTGGCTGGTTTGATCTCTTTGCTGCCCAAGGGACTCTTAAGAGTCTTCTCCAGCACCACAATTCAAAAGCATCAATCCTTTGGCACTCAACCTTCTAGATGGTCCAACTCTTGAATTCTTACATGACTATTGGGAAAAAACATAGCTTTGACCATACAGACTGTTGTCGATAAAGTGATGTCTCTGCTTTTCAATACGATGTCTAGATTTGTCACAGGACGAGGCAAGCAGGATCTTAGTTTCCTGACCAGGGATCGAACCCAGGCACTTGGCAGTGAGAGTTTGGAATCCTAACCACCAGACTGCCATGGAATTCAAAACAGAACTTAGAGGAGCTATGAAAATTAACAGTTTTTTCAGTGAAAGTCTTCATTCAGTATCACCCTATCTGTCAATTGTCATTGGCTGTCTGATAAAAATGATCCAATTTTTCCTTTCTTTGGAGTATTTCTTTGATTACTATTCTTGGGCTTTATAAGAAAATGGTTAATATGGTGAATTTTTTCCCATGGGAAAGGCAGTAACTCACACTGCATTGCACAGGAAGAAACAGAGAAATGGAAACATACAAACTACCTGATGCTTTAATAAAAGTAGACCCCAGTGGCCCTTATGTTCCTTTAAATGCTTCCAAAATCTCTAAAGTTCATTAGAGGTCAAGTCCAGTGGATTGCATTTCATACTGCTATACCCTACCTATCTTTAAATTCAGACTTGACACATTCAATGTATTTTAGTTTGAGAGTAAATTCAAACACTACGTTTCATCTCACTTTTTTCTCAATATAATCACTAAACATGTGATCTTGCAGTGGGTACCTTTTACCTTCTGGTTGAGAGGTCAACATGAATTGAGTAATCATAAATAAATGTTTCCTGAGAACTCTTTTTAAACATATAAAGACCAAAAGGGAGTCAAACTGATTCAAATGCTTTTAAGGCACTATCCTGGCTCATGAATTTCAGGCTCATGTTTTATGTTCTTCAATATTCTGTTCTGTCTTAGAAATTCTCCTGTGTGCAGGGAATGACTCACACAGTTCCAGGCAATAGAGTTACTTAAGGGGGACTTCCCTGGTGCTCCAGAGGCCAAGACTCCACACTCCCAATTCAGGGAACCCAGAGCCTGGTTCGATTCCCAGTCAGGGAACTAGATACCATATGTCACAACTAAAGATCAGCACAGCCAAATAAATAAGTAAATATTTTAAAAATTAAGATACGTAAGGTATCAGTGAGATGGATGGATGGCATCATCAACTCAACCGACATGAGCCTGAGCCAACTCCGGGAAGGACAGGGGAATGTGGCCTAGCGCACTCCATGGGGTTGCAAAGACTCAGACATGACTGAGTGACTAAACAACAAGGTATCATGGAGAATGTGTGAGGTTTGGTGGGTAGAAAGGCACTCTATACCCGAAGAATCGCCTCTGAGCTAAAAACCACTCTTTTTCAGTCACAGCCTGGACAACCTCTTCCAACTTCCCTCACCTCCAAAATGGGAATCACATGAAACAAATCTCACAGGATACATACATTGCTGAGTAAACAAGAAAATGTATGTGGAGATCTTTAAAAAAGTAAAACAATTTATAAATGTAACAGGATATCAGACTTGCCTGCGATGTTGAAAATCCAACTGGCTTCAGACAGTCAACATACAGACCAAGAGATCCCACTTCTGTTGCTGGACAAGAAAGGAAATTCTGAGCCTGGATAGCAGGCTCTCTTTAGTCCCCTCCCTGTTGCTAAATGGAGAGCTTCTCATCTTTGTGTGTCAAATGCAGCACATGTGAAAGTACCTCACTATTATCTTTCACAGGAATTCCTTCCAAGTGAGACAGCAAGTAATGGGGTCATGGGCTTTCTGGGATAATGGAACCCAGGTTTTCAGTGTGATTTTGATTAGCAAACTCTGTCCCTGGTCCTATGGTATGTAGGTAAGCTGCAGTCTGTGATTTCATGCAAATTCTGAAGGGGAAAAAAGGAAACTTGGCCACAGGTATTTTAGAGCTGTTCATAAGAAAGGGCCTTGAAGTTCTGCAGGAGTCCTCCTAAGGCAGCCCTCTGCTGATCGACACTAGGCAATTAACCCTGACGCAAAGGGAAAGTCACAGATTAACAGACAGTGCAGCCCAGCTGGGCATCCTTCTCCTTCACTTCCTCCTCTCCATCACCCACCAGTGAAAGCAGTAAAACGTGGAAGCACTGGTCCCTTCTGTGTTGGTTCTCAAAAATCCAATTCACACAGCTGTCAGCCCAAGCCGAGCTTTCCTGTAGAAGATTTCAATCTATATTGAGAAAGATCTCTATTGACCTCTCACTCCTCCTCTGTGGTTTTCAAGTTCTGCACTAAAACATTAAGTCAAATGATCCTGAGAACACGTACAGAGGTATATATTCCTGCCATTAAACTTAGCTGCTCCTGAGTCTAGATTACCTGCCTTATCCCTGATGTTTACCTGTACACTAGAGGGCCTCTGTGATTGTGTTGGCATTACCAAACATCAGAAGTTTGGGAATAGGGACTTCCCTGGCAGTCCAGTGGTTAAGACTCCACATTTCCAATCCAGGAGGCATGGGTTCCATCCCTGGTCGGGGCACATACCATGGGGTTCAGCCAAAATGTGGAAGAAAAAAAAAAGTGGGAATACAAAACCTTTTTCAAGTAACTTTGATTTAATCTGAAGCCTTAAGCATATTCTGATAACTAACAACTTCAGCTATTCCAAAATTAGATCTCATCTGTAAATCATTAGGATAGATTTTGGAGCAAAACCAGAAATTTTTGCAATACCTTCTGATTTGGCAGAAATCATTCTGCCTGTAAGTTAATTTGAATGGTATTGCCATCTAGTTATTTGTGGCTGAATTGTATATAGCAATAGAGGGGGGAAAACATATTATCTCCATGAATAAGAAAGAAATGTTCCATAGCAAAGCTCAAATAACAAATTGGCTGGTGATTAAACTGGTCTGAATTCAGAGTGTCCACAAAGGTCTGGGATTCAGCAGAGCGCAGTCTTTGTCTCGTTGCTCCATGATGCCGAAGAGCTTTCTCCTATGAGACTAATTTGGGAACAGAATTTGGTAGATCTGGTTACCAAAAAGTAAATCTCTGGAATATAAAGCATTTTCAAGTTCTAATTCCAAATTGAGGATATGAGACATGGAGAGAGAGGGGCTGGGGAGAGGATAAGATACCTTGAATCATTCCACAGTGGGAGGCTCTTTGAACAAAATCTCATACACACACACACACACGAGTACAAACGTGCACACTCACACTCTCACACACTTGCACAGGTTGAAATCTCACACTTTCAACCTCTGTGGGTAAATTGCTTACATCCCAAGACCAAGGGCAGCAGGAATTGCTTTCTTAAGGTAGAAACTATTTGAAGCAGCGAAGACCTAAGCTTTGTAGCCAGGCTTCCTAGTTAGCTCAGTGGTAAAGAATCTGCCTGCAATGCAGGAGATGAAAGTTCAATCCCTGGGTCGGGGAGATCCCGTAGAGAAGGAAATGGCAACCCGTTCCAGTGCTCTTGCCTGTAGAATTCCACAGACAGAGGAGCCTGGCGGGCTACAGTCACAAAGAGTTAGACACAACTGAGAGACAGCACACAAACTTTGCAGCCACTTAGGCCTGGTTTGAACATTAACTGTATTTGCCAACCAAGTCACCGAACATCTTATCCTCATTTTCTTCCTCAGTAAACTGAGGGTAAAACACATATGCAATAAGGTTGTTGTGAAGACTTCATGAGATGATGTCCAAGGAGCACCTCTAACCTCACGAGTGGCACGTGGTGGGGTCCGGAAATTGGTGCATATCATCAGTGATGCCTGTGACACATGTGACCGTGCAGCAAGATTCCCAAGGAAGAAAGTTGAGAGCAGGGATAGAAGAATTTAGTTCTGACTCATATGAAAGAACTCAACTGAGAAGACAACCCCAGAGTCTTTATCTTATCTGAAAATAACTGCCTACTTCTCTTTGTGTGTGTATGTGTGTGTGTGTGCGCACGCACATGTGCATGCCTGCACAAGGGCATCTAGTTACTCAGTCTTGTCCTACTCCTCTGTCCATGGGATTCTCCAGGCAAGAATAGTGGAGTGGGTTGCCATTTCCTCCTCCAGGGCATCTTCCTGACCCATAGATGGGACCCATATCTCTTGCATGTTCTTTACCACTGAGCCATCCAGGAAGACTCTATTTCTCTTTACCAGTGAGTAAAGTTGATATTCTTCCAAACTTGAGTTACATACTCTAGAAATTAAAGGGGAAAACTTCATTTCCCCCCTTAGAATTCTGCAGTAAACTGGGTGAAAACAGCAACCTCACCATCTTGAAACTAAACGTGGAACTTTCCATCTCCAAGAGCCCAAGATAACCAAGAACTCCCATCCTTGTTTCTCCATCCTTCACCTCAGGCTCCCCACTATGCAGACAAAACTTCAGACCTACCAAAGTCTTGGTGGCCACATGGATTAGCCATCCAGCAAGGTGAGCTTTCAACTGCACTGCTATATGGCATCCCTCTCTTCATTCTGATGGGCACGGTATTTTAGCTTATGCTAGAGGTTCCTCACATCCAGCTTAGAATGTCAGCCCTTTTCAGTTCTTCATGCTGTTACTTTTTCTTTTCTCACCCTTTATGGTCTTTCTGGGCTTCCCAAGTGGCTCTAGTCGTAAGGAACCTGGCTGCCAATGCAGGAGTAATGAGAGTTTGTGGCTTGGATCCCTGGGTCAGGAAGATCCCCTGTGGGGAGGCCATGGCAACCCACTCCTGTGTTCTTGCCTGGAGAATCCCATGGACAGAGGAGCCTGGCAGGCTACAGTCCATAGGGTCACACGAAGTGGGACACAACTGAAGCAACTTAGCACATGCCGGTTCTTTTTATCTGTTTTAAAACCATTTTAAAAGGAGGTCACATATCTCTACATTCTTCCTTGCAGTCCACCATAAAAGAAGCACCATAAAATCTTGGACAAGGGCTCTGACCCACTTCAACACACTGTCGAGAACTCATTATTACCTTTAGGACATTGTACAGTTGAATCACACTCAGGAAATTTCATTTCCTAGATGGCATGTTCGTTTCTCTTTGGTTCATCCACATTCTGTCATTTTACTGTATCTTTCACACACACATATACACATGTACACACACACACAATTGTAAGAAGGAAAAAAATGTGAAAAAAAAAGAGAAACTTTCTCTCCCAAGATTCCAACTCTCTGAATTTGGTAAACGATTTTCTCCCCTAAATGGACCAAGAATATTGAGGACCACATATGTTAAAGGGCAAATTTAATCCTAGTCTTTCCTCTGTTAGACATGTGAAAAGTGCTGGGTTGAAAACAAGTTTGATGTATTATCTGCTATAGAGAAGAGTTCACATTGCTTCCATGTCGGAGCCTGGTGTGTTTTATCTGGTCTACAGCTGCCCATGGTTTTAATAATTCAGTTCATTCCAAGTTTGGGGCATGTGTGTCCATCAAGGTTTTCTTTTGTTCAAGGGGGTTTTCTGTGACCCAATCACAGACTCTTCCTTTAAGTGTGTCCTTCCAGCTCCACAAAGGAGACATGATATTTTTATTTATGAGGACCTCCTCACAATTCTCCCCCCACCCCAACCCGAATAAAAACAAAGGAAAATTATTTTAGCTTTAAATTTTGTTTTCCTGGTGTATCTGATGTCTTTAAGAGCAATTCTCAGAAATGCATATTTCACTTAAAATCGTCCAAAATCCAATTGCATTGGGCTATAAACCCTATATAGTTTAAAGGCATGTTTAAATATCCATTCACTTTACTTCTCACCAAAGGACTCCAAGACCTTGATTTATTCTCCAAAACCAATATCTCAGTTTACTGCTTCTCTTAGACTATTTAGAAGAATCTCGTGAGATTGACTCTAGAACCTCCCAACAAGAAAATATCATTTATTGGAGAAATTACATTGCTTGGCTAACTCTCTATGAAGGAGAATAAGAGTGCTGATAAACATGAAAGTAAATCTTTCCTCCTCATTCTGCTAGTTTCCAGGAGGGCATGCTACCCCTCAACACCCAGGGCCCCTCTTCCTGTAGGTGAAGTGAGTTACCTGACTCAAAATTTTGGATCAGCACCCCTTATATGAATCTAAACAGAAATGACACAAATGAACTTATTTACAAAATAGAAACAGATTTAAAGAACAAACATGGTTGACAAAGAGGGAAGGATGAGGGGAAGAGACAGTTAGGGAGTTTGGGATCAACAGGTACACATAATAACCAACAAGGACCTGCTGTATATGTAGTACAGGGAACTCTGTTCCACGCTATGTGGCAGCCTGGATGGGAGGGGAGTTTGGGGGAGAATAGATACAAGGTCACGTGTGACTGAGTCCCTTCGATGTCCACCTGAAACTATCACGACATTGTTAATCAGCTATTTGTTGGTGTTCAGTCACTAAGTCGTGTCAGACTCTTTTTGACCCCATGGACTGCAGCATGCCAGGCTCCTCTGTCCTTCACTATCTCCCGGAGTTTGCCCAAGTTCACGTGCACTCAGTCGGTGATGCTATCCAGCAATCTCATCCTCTGCTGCTGCCTTCTCCTTTTGCCTTCAATCTTTCCCAGCATCAGGGTCTTTTCCAATGAGTCAGCTCTTCACGTCAGGTGTAAAAAGTGTTTTTTATTTAAACGGTGGGGGACGAACAGTAGGGTGTTGCCAGCTCGCCCTCCTTCCTTCTGGAGCCAGTCCCCACAGGGAGTGGTCATTCTCCTGGACTCTCCCCTGCCACCCGTTTTCCAGAAGCAGACCCTCAGCAGGAGGTTCACTGCCTGTGACCACTGGACCTCAGTAGTGGGAAGCCCATTTTGCTACACACCCAAGCCCTGTGCTCCAAAGCCGGCTTTAGCAACAAGAAAGGAAATCTAATCACAGACTCCCTGGGAGCCTTCTGTCTCATAAA
>SJYX01022924.1:0-15105 GCA_006410675.1 Oreotragus oreotragus
GACTCTTTTGTTGACCATGATGGCTACTCCATTTCTTCTGAGGGATTCCTGCCCGCAGTAGTAGATATAATGGTCATCTGAGTTAAATTCACCCATTCCAGTCCATTTTAGTTCACTGATTCCTAGAATGTTGATGTTCAGTCTTGCCATCTCCTGTTTGACCACTTCCAATTTGCCTTGATTCATGGACCAAACATTCATGGTTCCTATGCAATATTGCTCTTTACAGCATTGGATCTTGCTTCTATCACCAGTCACATGCACAACTGGGTATTGTTTTTGCTTTGGCTCCATCCCTTCATTCTTTCTGGAGTTATTTCTCCACTGATCTCCAGTAACATATTGGGCACCTACCGACCTGGGGAGTTCCTCTTTTGGTATCCTATCATTTTGCCTTTTCCTACTGTTCATGGTGTTCTCAAGACAAGAATACTGAAGTGGTTTGCCATTCCCTTCTCCAGTGGACCACATTCTGTGAGACCTCTTCACCACGACCCACCCGTCTTGGGTGGCCCCATAGGGCATGGCTTAGTTTCATTGAGTTAGACCCGGCTGTGGTCCACGTGATTAGACTGACTAGCTTTCTTTGATTATGGTTTCAGTGTGTCTGCCCTCTGATGCCTTCTCGCAACACCTAGCGTCTAACTTGGGTTTCTCTTACCTTGGATGTGGAGTATCTCTTCATGGCTGCCCCAGCCAACCGCAGCTGTTGCTCCTTACCTTGGACGAGGGGTATCTCCACCCCTCCTCCCCTCCTGAACTTCAACGTGGAGTGGCTCCTCTTGGCCCTCCTGATATTGATGTCTTACCTCTTCCTTTTTCTCTTTTCCCTTCTTCTGCTTGTAGGAAGGATTGTTGGGTTGTAGGGCTGTTTCTGAATTAGAACACAGGTGCACAGAATCAAAACCTTCTTTGATTGTCAAAACCTTTTTGGTGTTTTAACTGTTAGTACTACACATCCCAAAGCCAGTGCTATTTACCAAAAACAGATCATGTTTGTTTTGCCTTTGAAGGCAATTTAAAAGCTCAGACCAAATCAGTGACAGCAGAAGTTTTCTTGACAGAATTTCAGTCAGCAAGAAGCCCCTGTGAAATGTGGCTACTTACATTATATTAAGGGCTGTGAGAGGAAAATGCATGAGATGACAGCATTAACGCTCTCATACAGAAACAAAACAGAAATTACGTTAAAATGTATTGACAACACTTTCTCAATTAATTAAAGTTAAACGGTAGTGTTACGATTCTGGTAACTAACTGCAAATCTTGTCTTACAAACACAGACAAATTCTTGAAAAGATATGTGCCATGTAGCCCATGAGGGAGAGGAGTGACCCCCAAATGCAGAGCAGAGAAGTAGCTGAGGGCTGGGGTATCATGTGACAGCCAGGCTGGGCAGTGGGCAGTGCTACTGACCTGCGTTCATGGAGAATTGGGTTTTTAAGCCAGGACAGGGTGATTTGGACAGGAGATCAGGCCTGTGGCTTTGGAAAGGTAGAGAACTGTTATTAAATTCTTGCAGTAGGCTGCCAAAAATCACTCTGGAGGGAGGAATACCAACCCCACACCCACACCCTCATGACAAATTTTAGATGACTCTAGGTGGCCCTCGTGGTGAAGAATCCACCTGCCAATGCAGGAGACCTGGGTTCAGTCCTGGGCTTAGAAGAGCCCCTTGAAGGAGGAAATGACAACACACTCAAGTATTCTTTCCTGGAGAATCCCACAGACAGAAGAATCTGGCAGGCCACAGTTCATGGGGTCACAGAGAGTGGGGCATGACTGAAGTGACTTAGCACATACATTGCATTGAAACATGACAAGTGTCCTGGGCAAACAATCCCCTCAATAGAGAGCCAGAGCAGAGGAAGGTTTAGCATCGCATGGGATATGGTCCTTGCTGCCCCGCCCCTGCTCTCTTCCACAGTATCTGCCCAATCATTGTCCAGATTTTTATTGAAATGCAGTTGATTTGTAAAGTTGTGCCAGTTTCAAGTGCACAGTATAGTGATTCAGTTATACACGTGTGTGCTAAATAGCTTCAGTCGTGTCTGACTCTTTGAGCTGTCATAGGCTGTAGCCCAACAGACTCCTCTGTCCGTGGGATTCTCCAGGAAAGAACGCTGAAGTGGGTTGCCATGCCCTCCTCCAGGGGATCTTCCCCACCCAGGGATTGAACCCATATCTCTTAGTTCTCCTGCATTGACAGGTGGGTTCCTTACCACTAGTGCTACCTGGGAAGCCCTCAGTTATACATATATATATATATATATATATATATATACACACACACACACACACACACACACACACACACGCATGGGCTTCCCTGGTGGCTCAGCTGGTAAAGAATCCACCTGCAATGCAGGACATTGATTGCAGTGCAGGAGACAAGAGTTCAGTCTCTGGGTTAGGAAGATCCCCTGGAGGACAGCATGACAACTCACTCCAGTATTCTTGCCTGGAGAATCCCATGGGCAGAGGAGCTTGGTGGGCTACAGTCCATGGAGTCAGAAGAGTTGGACACAACTTAGCGACTAAACCACCACCGTGAAAGTGAAAGTCAGTCATGTCCAACTCTTTGTCACCCTGTGGACTATCCAGTCCGTGGAATTCTCCAGGCCAGAATACTGGAGTGGGTAACATATCCCTTCTCCAGCAGGTTTTCCTGACTCAAAAAACACACACACACACACACACACACACACACACACGCATGGGCTTCCCTGGTGGCTCAGCTGGTAAAGAATCCACCTGCAATGCAGGACATTGATTGCAGTGCAGGAGACAAGAGTTCAGTCTCTGGGTTAGGAAGATCCCCTGGAGGACAGCATGACAACTCACTCCAGTATTCTTGCCTGGAGAATCCCATGGGCAGAGGAGCTTGGTGGGCTACAGTCCATGGAGTCAGAAGAGTTGGACACAACTTAGCGACTAAACCACCACCGTGAAAGTGAAAGTCAGTCATGTCCAACTCTTTGTCACCCTGTGGACTATCCAGTCCGTGGAATTCTCCAGGCCAGAATACTGGAGTGGGTAACATATCCCTTCTCCAGCAGGTTTTCCTGACTCAAAATGTCAAACCAGAGTCTCCTGCATTGAGGTGGATTTTTTACCAACTGAACTATCAGGGAAGCCCAGAGAAAACCACCACCATAAATATGCATATTCTTTTTTTTTAATGTTGTCTTCCATTATACGTTATTGCTGAATATTGACTACAGTTCCTCATGCAATACAGTAGGTCCTTGTTGGTTTTTTAATTCAGTTAGTTGGAAAAGTCTCATATGTGCTCACTCCTGTAGAGGACAAGTGGCAGTTGATGCCATCTATTGGCCGGAACATCTTCTGCTATGAGTCACCTTGAACTGCTCTCCATCACCTGGTAACTTCTCCCACCCTCTTATTGTATGGTGAAAGTCTTAGGTTGACAGGGCAGAAAGCCTTAGGTTGAGAAAGGAGATTGCCTCATGAATTCTATAATTCTGGCTTTGTTGGAGTCAACTTTTTGATTTTAGCTGCCAAGGGCTGTACTTCACAAGAAAGGATCTTCAAACAGCCCTTCAGACCCTTCCATTGGCCTTCACATCCTCCCTTTGTGCCCAACCTTCTGTTCAGCCCCCTTCTGTCATGTCATGTTCACATGACATAATCTCTGCTGCAAATACCGTCCTCCCCATCCTGTGGGTAATTCCATCTCCACTCAGGAGATGGAATATTCTGGAATATTCCTCGGGGATCAGATAGCATTGACTTCCAGCAACACGTCCACCCCCCAGAAACTTCTTAACCCAGTGCTTAAGTTCAGTTAACACAGCCCTGAATGGACATCATATTTTGGGGTATCCACCATGGTCACTGCAGCCTCCAGATCACCTTACATCACCCTGCAGGCTATCCTCAGAGACCGTAAGCTTCAGCTCCACCAACAGCAGGTGTTTTCCAGGTTCTGTGTGTCCCCAAGATTTTCCTCAATACCCTGGAGATAGCTTCTATTTGGTTTGGGCTAAGAAGTGCTTATCGGCCTTTGAAATTCAAACACAGGAACATGGAAGTCTTGTAGTTCTGGAAAAAAACTGATGTTCTATGTATTCCTACACTTCAGGGCCTTCCCTGGCAGTGCCCAGACCTGTAAGGTGTCCAATCTCCTGTGCAGAAAGCTCACACAGACCTCTCCTGGATTAGCCTCATGACCCAGTCCTGTCAATTCTTCTGGCCGGAAAGGTCCCACGAGAGTCTGGCCTGGATGGCAGATAGTTTTTACAGAAAATTGTATTTTCATGCTTCCTGTTCCTTGTATCACACTGCCTCTCAAATCTCACCACTTACAGCTTCCACCAAACACAGGCACCCCAGGCATCAAGTTTAAAAGTAAGAGCTTGCACTTCCCTGGTGGTCCAGTGCTTAAGACTTTGGTCTCCCAAAGCAAGGAGTCGGGTTTGACCCATGACTGAGGAACCAGGATCCTGCATGCCACATAGTGCAGCCAAATTAAAAAAAAAAAAGAAAAGAAGAAAACGTTAGAGTCTCCACCCTCATTTCCATCTGTCTAATCCCCCAAAGAGCTTCCTAGACTGCAAGGAGATCCAACCAGTCCATCCTAAAGGAAATCACCCCTGAATATTCATTGGAAGGACTGATGCTGAAGCTGAAACTCCAATACTTTGGCCACCTGATGCGAAGAGCTGACTCATTTGAAAAGACCCTGATGCTGGGAAAGATTGAGGGCAGGAGGAGAAGGGGACAACAGAGGATGAGATGGTTGGATGGCATCACCAACTCAATGGACGTGAGTTTGGGTGGACTCTGGGAGTTGGTGATGGATGGGGAGGCCTGGTGTGCTGCGGTTCATGGGGTTGCAAAGAGTCTGATATGACTGAGCAACTGAACTGAACTAAACTGAGGTAGCTCAGTGGTAAAGAACCCGTCTGCCAATGCGGGAGACACAGATTTGATCTCTGGGTCTGGAAGACACCCTGGAGGAAGAAATGGCAACCCACTCCAGTATTCCTGCCTGGAGAATCCCACAGGCAGAGGAGCCTGGCGGGCTACAGTCCACAGGGTCGCAAAGAGTCAGACATCACTGAGAGACTGAGCATGAACACAGCCCCTAAATGCACTTGGAAATGTCCCCCCACTTCCTCAGCTTCTTATCTTAAGAAATAACTCCTCCATTTATGGAGCAAGGATTTCCCACTGACACACATCTTTCAGGTTATACAGGTTTCAGTACAAGAGACTTGACAGTAGTAGCTTCAAAATATAAAACACTCACTCACGTAGAGAGTAATCCAGATCATTCTCCTGCTGGAGGAAAAGTCCCTATATGTTTATAACAATGTCATCAAAGTGGGTTTGCCATTATTCAACAAAACATACTATAAATAAATCTAAAAGTTGCTGATACTAATTGTATCACTTTTTAAAAATTATTTAATGATCTAGCAAAACTGAAGTAGGAAAGATTTGAATAACTACACATTTATTTTAAAAATGGAACATTTACTATGATATGTGGAGGATGTACCCAGAGGAACATCTGCCTTTCTGAAAAGGAATACCAGCCCTACAAAGAAAAGCTCTCTGTGTGAAGCACCTCCTCTAGTTATCCCACCTCCTGTCTGTGTCTGGAACTCTGTGATTCTCACCACGTGACCACTGAAGGGATGCAGGAAAGGCAATCGGAGTGTTTGGACCCCCAGCAATGAACCTGTAAAAACTGCTCTCAGAGCCAAAAGACCAGGGAATTGGACTGTAAAGGAGCCATGCCACTTGCCTATAGAGCAGCTGAGCTGAGAACTGCGTGAGGTTTTCCCTGGATGCCTCCAAAAATGAAGATGCCCCAGTAAGCCAGCATGGGGCTACACAGAACTAAGAGTTGCAACCCACGTCACAGAGCTCACTCTCAGCTGCTTTCCGGATCCCAGAGATCAGCAAGGCTTTGAAGTGTTTTGGAAAAGCAGTTGGCAGACCATAATGGTTCAGAAGCACAAAGAGAAAATACTTTGATATGAAATATATTTATTTAACTTCTAAACTCATTTTTTTTATTCTTCTTGTTTTCACTTACCTCTGACACATTCCTCTCATTTATTCCAAAAATATTTGGATAAAGATTTAAAATCCAGGAAAAGGGACCAGCAGAGAATGAGCTGGTTAGATAGCAACATCAACCAAATGGACGTGAGTCTGAGCAAACTTCGGGAGACGGTGAAGGACAGGAAAGCCTGGAATGCTCCAGTCCATGGGGTCACAAAGAGTCAGACACAACTTAGCAGTCAAACAACAACAACAAATGATACGCCAAAATTAAACAGAGGGTTTAAGAGATGATCTTAAAGGGAAAATAAAGGAGAAAACTTTAAGAACCAGGGATCAAAATAATTTCCAAAATTGGTCATGTGTCACATTTCTGAAAATACTGCAGTTGAGCAATATTTTGGCCTTGAACCTGTAGCTGTCAGTGCAGGACAGAGAAAATGAACGGTGATGTGATTTGCAGCTACCATGAGGGAAAAAGAAGCTAACTGCTAAGAACATTGAGACTGACATCGGAGCGCTTGTCCTCCTGCAGGTGAAGTTCCCTGGAAAGGAAGTCATCACTGTTCTGCAGTCGCCCAGGGGGCTAAGCGGTAAGGAAACCAGCTGCCAATGCAGGAAATGCAAGAGACCCAGGTTCGATCTGTGGGTCAGGAAGATCTCCTGGAGAAGGAAATGGCAACATACTCCACTCTTCTTGCCTGGAGAATTCCACGGACAGAGGAGCCTAGGAGGCTGCAGTACAAGGGGCTGCAGAGAGCTGGACACGACTTAAGGGACTAAACGACAACATAACGCTGAAACTTAAAAAGCCTAACGATTGTTGAGATGTTCTGAAACCTAGGTCCTAAACAATCCTTTCTACATTCACATATTCTCGAAAGAGTGAAGTCTGTCAACATCATTATCAAATGGCCTGTCAACTCATAGGAAGTGTTCATTCCACTCCATGTACCCGAGTCCAGCTGACTCAAGGTTTAAGGATCACCATGTTAAGGGGTAATATACATGCATTTATTTTGTTCTGGTATTACCTGACTTATCATTCAGAATCTTGATGATGAAGTAAATGTGAATGAATACTATGGATTGTATTTTAAAATGGAAAAGTTAATGACATCATACATAATCAAATCGACTTACTACGCATACACAGCTTTTCTTTGGGGCTTCTCAGGTGATGCTAGTGGTAAAGAACCCTCCTGCCAAAACAAGAGATATAAGAGATGCAGGTTTGATCCCTGGGTCAGGAAGATCCCATGGAGGTGGGCACAGCAAAACGTCTCCAGTATTCCTGCCTGGCGAATCCCATGAACAGAGCAGCCTGGAAGGCTACAGTCCATAGGGTCACGAAGAGTCAGACATGATTGAAGCGACTTAGCACAAACGCTAATCAGGAAGAAGTCACATTTTAGGGGTAAGACTGGTGCCATTGGGAGCGAGGGTTAGGTCACTGGTTATCTCTAGACTTTGCTTTCTCCCATACACAGCATTTTTTGTTGCGAGATTAATTGTTCCTACGACTTACCTGTGATTCTTCCTCCTGCTTCCAGGCTAGGATGCTGTGTTTACAAATAGACAGGGCCTCCCTGCTCCTGTTCTCTGGTTGCAGCCTGAAGTCCCAGGGGAAACTCTACAGACCTCGGCCCCTTTTCTGTTGAGGTATAAGGGTCAAGGTCACACTAATCACATGTGGGTACATCCTTTTGCAAAGCCCCGCATGGTATTGGTGCCACAGACCCCAAACCTCAGGAAACTAACCTGCTTCCTGTGCTGCGTGGCCTCGCTCTCTTGTGAAGCCTGACAGGTATCTGAGGTGAGGTCACCTAACCCAGGGGTCTGGCCTGATGTTCCCGGGCTGAAAGCTGAGTTTATTGGTGCTGCAGTGACAAGGGTGGGGGTTTCAGTCTTTGTTTGGAAATGTATGAAAAGTAGGTACTTGTGCTCAGTCATATCCAACTCTTTGGTACTTATGCTTAGTCGTGTCCAACGCTTTGCAATCCTTTGGACTATAGCCTGCCAGACTCCTCTGTCCATGGACTTCTCAAGGCAAGGATACTGGGGTGGGTAGCCATTTTCCTCAGTGTACGAAAAATATCTGCTTAATTCTGCCTCTGTTGGCTCACTTCAGTACCAATACCTCTCTCTCATGAACATAATTTTTAAAAATCTTGTGGTCAGAAAAACTCTCTGCAAATATCAATAATTTCCACTGATGATCCTTGTCTTGATTAAGTAGCTACTGCAGTTCCAAACCCATGCTGCCCTCCAGTGAGGGGACTGTCAGGCTCGGCCGTGTGTCTGCATAGGAGCACTGACTGACCACTCCCAGCAATGAGAGCAGCCCCGCCTGGTGCCTGGTCCCCCTCCTCTCACGTGCATGCAGCTGCCAGGGGTTTCCATCTGTCTCTTTCCATCCCTGGACCAGCCTCAGGACAGTAAGGTGAGCAGCACAGACTGACCTCCACAAATGGCCTCCAACTCCTTCTCGTATCTGATGTCTTCAAGTTTTAAGTGAGTTGCAGTTATGGAGGCAGAACTACTTTCTCCACCATCATCACCTTTCTATTTAGAAATCAAATGTCCTGAAAATTCAGCATGGTCCAGGAGTGTTTTTAACCTCAGCTCTTCAGCTGGTTAGCCCTTGAAAACCCCTTGGATTTCTAAGAGCCCCATCTTCATGCGGGTGTTCTCTGAGCTCCACAGCACTTCCAGTGTCCACTCTCCAGACAGACTCCTCAGGGGGACCTTGATTCCATCACCTCCCAGCCATGGGCCTGAGTGTCTCCTCTATCAGATGGAGGCAAATGTCATACCTGCACCACAGATTGATATGGCAATGAAATGACTTCTGGTAAAACTGTGCTCAGCACAGAGTCAGCTTCAAAAACATTTGTTTTCTATTATTACTCTTATCATTATTGTCACTACCTTTTCTGCCCCCTGAGAGGCAGTGAGCCCTAGCGTGACCCTGATCCAATCTCTCAAGTTGCAGAAAGAACCTGTGCAATTCCCATCAATTTCTCAGCTGCAAGCTTTGGAAGCTCATCTCTATTTAAACCTATCCCTGAAATCAAATCCAAGGCACCTTGAATTTGGAGCATAATTAAATGTAACCATTAACCTCATTGTTTCCTGTTTCGAAATCAACAAGATCCTAACTTCCAAACATAAACTGCATTATCAGGACACCTCAGGATTCTGATTTAGGCTGTAGAGTCTATAAGGAACGTCCTTGATTTCAGGAGAATAATCCCCCTGAAGTCTCCCCACCAAGGTGGACATGAGGTTGTTTGGTGTCGACCCCTCTTGACATAACGGCAACTCTCCGGTCTTGCAGAGAAAACATTCCCACCACACCTGTTCTTCCCAGAACACGCCCACCACATCTGTACTTCCTGTTTTGATTCCCTTTCACTCCCTATGCACCAGGGAACAGCTGAGCTCTGAGCTCTCTGCCGCAACCTCGCTTCTCCCCTCAGGGTGTCTAGTCTGGTGCAGACACTGGCAGTGACGCTGGCTGGGGTACAAGGACCTTCTCGCCTAACTGGTGCCATCCGACCACAGCACCCAGCACAGAGAGCGTTTCTCCGGCTGTTGTGAATAATAACCTCCAAGGTCTGTATGAGCCACTTCACTCATGACAGTTTTATGGCACTACATATATACGGGAGTGTTTCTCACTCAGGCCAGCTCTCCAGCTCTCTGGACAGCAGCTTGGTGTTCTGCAATTCAGTTCTATCACTGCTGACCCCAGACGTTAAGGGCTCAGTCCTGCGGGACTGCCCTACTTCAAACTCCAATCCAAAGCCTTAAGTTGCCATCTGCACTTCAGACAAATCAGCTGTCAACCAGGGGCTTCAAAACCTCCCCTTCAGGTTTGGAAACTGTCTAGAAAGATGCACACAACTTAGGAAGACACTTCACTTACACAACATGACTGCAGATGAGCAGCCATGGGGGTGGTTCCTGTAAATGTTCAGAGCAGGGACTTCTGTCCCTGGGGGGCTGGTAGGCCAGCCTCCTGTCTCGTGGGTGTGTTTGCCAACTGAGAACTGATCAACTCCACTCCCGAGAGGTTTCTATGGAGACTTTACTGTGTAGATGTGATTGTTGAAAACACTGGCCTTTATGGATTGATTTGGTCTCAGCCCCTGTCTCCTCCCTGGAGGTCAGGGGTAGGGCTGAAACTCCAAACTTCTAATAAAGCCTTGACTTTCTGGTGACCTACCCCATTCTGTGGGTCCACTGGCCACCAGCCAGCTCTTTAACCCACAAACTACACCCTCACCACTCTGGAAACTTCAAGAGTTACAGAAGCTCCATGTCAGGAACTGGGCACAAAGACCAATATTTTCATTACATCACATCAGGAGAGGTTGATCTGCCCTGGAGAGAGGCCCTGAGTGATGGCCCCAGGCAGGTGGAGATTCCTCTGCCCTGTGCTGATGGCCGTGGCCCACATCCCAGGAGGCCCAGGCCTCGGTGCTTCATCCTTCCCCACCAGGTGTGTGGATGCCGTATCCACATGCCCAGGCTTCAGACAATGGTAACAGTGTAAGGGATTTACAGGGCCTCCACCAGCTCCTCCTGCTGCTCCCAGCAAACACACCTGGTGACCTGGGTCCTTCCATCTTAGGAAATATTTCAGCCTCCTACATCTGCCTCCATGGGCTTCTTATCCACCACAGCTAGTTCACAAACAGGAGTAAAACTTTAAACAGAAAAGGAACTTTTTAAAGAATCTTAGGCAGCTCAGACAATCTTCAAAAGGCCAGGGAATCAAGTTTAGAAGATTTCCTATTGGGAGTAAGGCCTGGAACCACACTGGAGAAATGGTTTATTTGGGTCCACCGGCCTGTGGTCACCTGACCCAGAATGAGAAACATCTAGAAACCAAGCTCTGAGCTTACATCTAAGAGGCACATTTATCTTCCTTGAGTCCTGAAATTCTTGCTTTCTGACCAGCACTAATCACATCAATGGAGATGGACTTGAAAGTTTTTCATGTCCCCCCAAACCAAAGACAGACTGGAAGGGTACAGGTTACCAACTCTGTCCAGAACTTGTAAGCTTCCACTGCTCTGGGCAAGATACTACTGCTTCTTATCTGCTTCCTCCATAAAATCTTTTTGTTGTTCACTCAGTAAGCCATCTCTGATACTTTGCAACCCCATGAAGTGCAGCATGGAAGGCTTCCCTGTCCTTCACTATTTCCTGGAGTTTGCTCAAATTCATATACATTGAGTCAACGATAACATCCAACCATCTCATCCTCTGTCACTCCCTTCTCCTCCTGCCCTCAGTCTTTCCCAGCATCAGATTCCAGTGAACCAGCTCTTTACATCAGGTGGCAAAAATATTGGAGCTTCTGCTTCAGCATCACTCCTTCCAATGAATATTCAGCCTTAATTTCCTTTAAGATTGACTGGTTTGATCTCCTTGCTGTCCAGGGGACTTTAAGAGTCTTCTCTAGCACCATAGTTTGAAAGCATCAAGTCTTGGTCACTCAGCCTTCTTTATGGTTCAACTCTCACATTCGTACACGACTACTGGAAAAAAGCATAGTTTTGACTATATGGATCTTTGTTGGCAAAGTGATGTCTCTGCTTTTTAATATTCTATGTTTGTCATAGTTTTTCTTCCAAGGAGCAACTGTCTTTTAATTTCATGGCTGCAGTCATTGTACTTTATCTGATCACAACAAGAAAACTGCTTCTTATCAGCAGTGAATTAGCGGACAACCATATGCTGTCACCAGCTCTTGTGGCTCATCCCCGGGTACCAGCTTTATGGTGGAAGGTCCAGAGTTCTCCCTCCTGGCATTGGAGGAAATTTTCTCTACTGACTGGGTTCTGAATGACCCACCTGGACAAAGTTCATCAAAGATGAAGGTGAAGCAGAAATACTCACCAACATATAAATATTTCAAGGACAGAGGTAAATAGAGAAACAACTGTGGTATTTGCCCAATACATAGTGGTGATGGTATGGTCCACGGGACAGACTGATTGAAAGCATCTCACAAGTGTCACTTGGATCAGTTGTTCCCCAGATGTCATGGAAACACATTCATTTACCAAGTATTAGTTAGATATTATACAAGAAATGTCAGGGATAAACCTTTCAATGGAAAATGATCCTTAGTGGTATTTTTCAAGTGTTGATATTTGGTGATGAAACATAGATATGCGGATTGACTGGAGACAGGAAGATGGCACCTTTAACAAATCACAGAGACAGGAATATGGCATTTTTAATAAATCATAGGAAGAGTTATGGCATTTGAAATGAAATTTGAAGTTCATCTAAATTACTTTATTTTCCATAAAATAGAGTAATGCCTCCCTACTTAGTTTTATAGCCATGTTATGAAGTAGGTACTTCATTACGATTTCATAAATCATGCTATGGAAATCCTTGCCACCGTGCCTTGTAAATACACTTTTGATAGACATGACTGTTCTGTGAAGATTTCACTCTGTTAACATTTATGGTTCTGAGCTTTGTTCACGTACTGGATGCTTTAAGACGAGATAAGGTTGCATATATTACATTTCTAATTATTTTCCAAAATCTTTTAATTTAAAGGGAATCCCAGAAGTTATGCAAATATCTAGTTTCTGACATTTCTCCGACATTAAACTGAAAATCCATTGAGTTAAAATTTCCACTGTTTTTAAAAATTATTCCCTCCAGGAAGCTGAACAAATGAATTATTTAAATTTATCTCTGCCACCCATCTCCCATAAACATGGGGAAAATGAATTCACTTTACCGTGTGGTGTCCTGTGATGGTTTACTTGTTTCCTGTGTGTATACGTGATGCTGTTAGGAATAGTGTCACTTATAATTCCTGTTAAATTGTGTGCACATGTGTGTGCACATATGTGCAAAGAAAGCATGAAGCATTCAGTTTCACATTGTGGAATCTTCAAGGGCGAGGTTAGGAATTCTTCCTTCTGGTTCAGAAAGTTGAAGCAATGGAGCTGAGGATGAGGTGAACTTCAGGGAATCTAAGAAGAGTCCCTCACTCTATGGTCATTTATTCGGCACGATATTAATTTCAATTTTCTGGTATCATCAATAAGAAGATTGAGATGAAAAGGTGATCTATATGAGATCTTCTGGCAATTTCTTAATGAGTCAGAATTTTATGACTTTTCCTTAGGTGAGCAGGAAACCTCTGTACACCTAAAGATATCTGGATGGTTGCAGAGCCCAGACAAATAGTAGGTGACCATCTGGCCAGCCTGAGAGCCTCTTATCAGGGCTGAAGCTCAAGAGTGTGAAAACACGTTCTACCATCATTGGTGTCTTAGGACAGGACCTCTTTCTTGAAGACTTCCAACAGCACAGTTTTATCAATAAAACACTTTCCTGAGCACTGATGTTATATGTACATCTTATAAATGGACTACCATGCCAGTACATTTTGTTGATAATAAAACATCCATGGATCTGATAGAATAAATACACAACTATATGTATTTCCTGTTACTCGTAGTCATTTTGTGTGTCCCTGGAGTATTCAGCCAGATTGGAAATCATCGCTGTAGGATATTTTTCAGTCTTCATCTAAGATTTATGTGACCAATTCATAATACAGTATATTATACTAAGCAAATAATACATTTTTTTATTGATTGAACACATTTTTCTCAATTCTATACCATCTCTTGAAAAGTAAATGTACCTAATTATCTTCAGAAGATAAGTGCTGCTGTTGAAGGGTTTACACACATCATAGGAGTTTTGGGAAAAAAGGAAATGCAATCTCAAGAGTCATTGTGCTTCACTCTAATTACTCTATTTTAAAGTGATGAGGCAAGCCTGTGTAAACAAACCATAGCAGATGAGAATGGCATAAATAGGAAACACATTTTGACATATTTTCATGATGACCATTTGATACTAACATCAGGGTGTTTTTGTTTTTGTTTTTTTACAAAATCTCTTTGGAAACAAATTAGTTCAATATCTTTTTCAGTCAGTTTGGAATATAAAGTTATGAAGTGCTGCCTAATTCTTTTAGAAACAATGAATAAAATTATAGTAGAATTTCAAGTATGTGATATTTCACAGGCCATTTTAACTCCTAACACTTTACTTAGATTTCAATGATTAAAAACAAAATTAAGTTTCTGAGATTTTACACCTAAGAAGGGACAGTTGATTTCTTCTCCAAAATTTGTCACTGCCCAGACTCTGCTGGTCTCGTTATGAGCACAGTGCCCACTGCACCAGCAGAACTTCTATCCTGGTGAGTCTCTTTCCTTGTTGTGGTTGTTCAGTTGCTCAGTTTTATCTGACTCTTTTGCGACCCCATGGATTGTAGCCCACCAGGCTCCTCTGTCCACGGCATTCCCAGGCACAAATACTGGAGTGGGTTGCCATTTCTTTCTCCAGCAGATCTTCCCAACCCAGGAATCAAATCCATGTCTCCTGCATTGCAGGTGGATTCTTTACCACTGAGCCACCTTGGAAGCCCCAGTCATGACATCTGCATGGTAGGAAATAGGTTATCTCATTAAAAATAGAAAAAAGAGAGTCCTGACTGATCCTTGAAGATGCAGCTTTAGGTAATGTAGAGCAGAGCACATTTCCAGGCATGCACATCTCCCCAGGGCTGCATCTTCCCTCACGGCCATCCTGACCTTGGCCTCCACTGCCAGTCTTGGCAAACCCAGCCTTCTTTGTGATTTGACAGCAAGGTTATTCCCAACACCTCCAGCTCGTACACAAGATTGTGAGGTATCTTCTCTACGTGGATTCAATTTTTAAAACCTCTGTCAGCTAGAAACACATATGACTAAAATGAGGGTTAGATTATCATGCTCCTTGCTGCATCCTTGGGAGCCAAGTGCACCCCGCATCATATGCTCCCCTGAATGATGGGTAAAAGCAACTGAGGTAGGGCTGTCTGAGCCACTGAGAGTCCCAAGGTTGGAGCTGCATGGCGTGTGGTGAGCCCCATAATTTTGCTTCCTCAGAAAGTTAGAAATACTATGAAGCAGATTTTTAGAGTAGAAACCAATCTTAAGATATATATATATATATATATAT
>SJYX01022928.1:0-22803 GCA_006410675.1 Oreotragus oreotragus
GGGGCAGGAGGAGAAGGGGACAATCGAGGATGAGATGGCTGGATGGCATCATGGACTTGATGGACGTGAGTCTGAGTGAACTCCAGGAGTTTGTGATGAACAGGGAGGCCTGGCATGCTGCGATTCATGGGGTCGTAATGAGTCGGACACGACTGAGCGACTGAACTGAACTGAACTTGTCACTTCTGTATTTTGATATTTATAAAATTATAATTATGTAAGTGAAGTCTCTCAGTCATGTTTGACTCTTTGCAGCCCCATGGACTGTAGCCCACCAGGCTCCTCCATCCAAGAGCACTGGAGTGGGTTGCCTTTTCCTTCTCCAGGGGATCTTCCAGACCCAAGGATCAAACCCAGGTCTCCCGCACTATAGGCAGACGCTTTACCGACTGATGAAGTAAGGAAGGTGGTTGGGCTTCCCAGGTGGTGCCAGTGGTAAAGAACCCACCTGCTTAGGCAGGAGATGTAAGAGACATGGGTTGATGCCTGGGCTGGGAAAATCCCCTGGAGGAAGGCGCAGCAACCTCTCCAGTATTCTTGCCTGGAGAATCTCATGGACAGAGGAGCCTGGTGAGTTGCAGTCCAATGAGTCACAGTTAGACACAACTAAAGCGACTTCAAACAACCGCACAATCGCACTCATCTCACACGCTAGTAAAGTGATGCTCAAAATTCTCCAAGCCAGGCTTTGACAATATATGAACTGTGAACTTACAGATGTTCAAGCTGGTTTTCGAAAAGGCAGAGGAACCAGAGATCAAATTGCCAACATCCACTGGATTATCGAAAAAGCAAGAGAGTTCCAGAAAAACATCTATTTCTGCTTTATTGACTATGCCAAAGCCTTTGACTGTGGATCACAATAAACTGTGGAAAATCCTGAAAGAAATGGGAATACCACACCACCTGACCTGCCTCTTGAAAAACCTGTATGCAGGTCAGGAAGCAACAGTTAGAACTGGACATGGAACAACAGACTGGTTCCAAACAGGAAAAGGAGTCTGTCAAGGCTGTATATTGTCACCCTGCTTATTTAACTTCTATGCAGAGTACATCATGAGAAACNACTGTGGAAAATCCTGAAAGAAATGGGAATACCACACCACCTGACCTGCCTCTTGAAAAACCTGTATGCAGGTCAGGAAGCAACAGTTAGAACTGGACATGGAACAACAGACTGGTTCCAAACAGGAAAAGGAGTCTGTCAAGGCTGTATATTGTCACCCTGCTTATTTAACTTCTATGCAGAGTACATCATGAGAAACATCGGGCTGGAAGAAACGCAAGCTGAAATCAAGATTGCCAGGAGAAATCTCAATAACCTCAGATATGCTGGTGACACCACCCTTATGGCAGAAAGTGAAGAGCTAAAAAGCCTCTTGATGAAAGTGAGAGATGACAGTGAAATGTTGTCTTAAAGCTCAACATTCAGAAAGCAAAGATCGTGGCATCTGTTCCCATCACTTCATGAGAAATAGATGGGGAAACAGTGTCAGACTTTATCTTTTTGGGCTCCAAAATCACTGCAGATGGTGATAGCAGCCATGAAATTAAAAGACGCTTACTCCGTGGAAGAAAAGTTATGACCAACCTAGATAGCATATTCAAAAGCAGAGAGACTACTTTGCCGACTGAGGTCCGTCTAGTCAAGGCTATGGTTTTTCCAGTGGTTACATGTAGATGTGAGAGTTGGACTGTGAAGAAAGCTGAGTGCCTAAGAATTGATGCTTTTGAACTGTGGTGTTGGAGAAGACTCTTGAGAGTCCCTTGGACTGCAAGGAGATCCAACCAGTTCATTCTGAAGGAGATCAGCCCTAGGTGTTCTTTGGAAGGAATGATGTTGAAGCTGAAACTCCAGTACTTTGGGCACCTCATGCAAAGTGTTGACTCACTGGAAAAGACTCTGATGCTGGGAGGGATTGGGGGCAGGAGGAAAGGGGATGACAGAGGATGAGATGGCTGGATGGCATCACGGACTCGATGGACGTGAGTCTGGGTGAACTCCGGGAGTTGGTAATGGACAGGGAGGCCTGGCGTGCTGCGATTCATGAGGTCGCAAAGAGTCGGACACGACTGAGGGACTGAACTGAACTGAACTGAAAGTGACTTAGCACACACACACAAGTAAGGTGGTTACAGATTAGGATCTAGTGATACCAATTTTGATGCTGAATAAATGAAGATAAATGAAAGTTAGAGAGTAGAAATAAAAAGAAGGCTGAAGGAAACAGCAAGGAAATTAATATTCTTATCATACAGGTGGGGAGCCAAGGTATGCATTTATGTTTGATGAATAAGAAATAAAGAACAATGATAATTGCAAACACGTTTTTTTAAAAAAGTGGACAAACAGAAAATTGAAAGACGGGAAAGAGACAGGGGAAAAAGGTTAAAGGAGCTAGATTAACAGCAATCCCAGGTGAATATATCTAAAATTGATACATCAGGAGATAGTAATTAAATATAAATATAAAAATCAGTGACTAGCTTTATATTTCTAAAGGTTGTCTCTAGAAGTAAGGATGATGCTAGTAGGAAATTATTGCATACCAAAATCTTTATTTTACTTTTTTTCTTTATTTTTAAGACATGTACATATATTATCATGGGAAATTTTTAAAAATTAAAAATTCAGGAAGCTGAGATAAGTCAGGAGGCTCCATGGAAAGCTCCTATAACATTTTACTCAAAATTTTTTGACTCCAGATCCTGTGTGCTGTCTCATACATAAAGTTGCGTTAAAATAGTTTTCCCAATTAACAATGATAATGATAATGTTTCATTGTTTTATTTTCTCATCAGTGGATACTATGACTAGTTTCACTCTAAAGATAAGAAAATTGAGATGCAGAGAAATGAAAACTCATTTAGAAACGCAAAGGCAATGAATGTTAGTCAGTATTGGAAGCTGTATTTCTCCCCTCTGATACTATACTTTAACTACCTGAGCAGGAAGAAAAAAATACACAGTTCTCTGAACTTAAGGAATTTCTACTATCAGTTCAGTTCAGTCGCTCAGTCGTGTCCGACTCTTTGCGACTCCACGAATCGCAGCACGCCAGGCCTCCCTATCCATCACCATCTCCCGGAGTTCACTCAGACTCACGTCCATCGAGTCCGTGATGCCATCCAGCCATCTCATCCTGGGTCGTCCCCTTCTCCTCCTGCCCCCAATCCCTCCCAGCATCAGAGTCTTTTCCAGTGAGTCAACTCTTCTCATGAGGTGGCCAAAGTACTGGAGTTTCAGCTTTAGCATCATTCCTTCCAAAGAAATCCCAGGGTTGATCTCCTTCAGAATGGACTGGTTGGATCTCCTTGCAGGCCAAGGGACTCTCAAGAGTCTTCTCCAACACCACAGTTCAAAAGCATCGATTCTTCGGCGCTCAGCTTTCTTCACAGTCCAACTTTCACATCCATACATGACCACAGGAAAAACCATAGCCTTGACTNACTCTCAAGAGTCTTCTCCAACACCACAGTTGAAACGCATCAATTATTCGGCACTCAGCTTTCTTACAGTCCAACTCTCACATCCATACATGACCACTGGAAAAACCATAGCCTTGACTAGACAGACCTTTGTTGGCAAAGTAATGTCTCTGCTTTTGAATATGCTATCTAAGTTGGTCATAACTTTTCTTCCAAGGAGTAAGTCTTTTAATTTCATGGCTGCAGTCACCATCTGTGGTGATTTTGGAGCCCCCCAAAATAAAGTCTGACACTATTTCCACTGTTTCCCTATCTATTTCCCATGGAGTGATGAGATCGGATGCCATGATCTTCGTTTTCTGAATGTTGAGCTTTAAGCCAACTTTTTCGCTCTCCTCTTTCACTTTCATCAAGAGGCTTTTTAGCTCCTCTTCACTTTCTGCCATAAGGGTGGTGTCATCAGCATATCTGAGGTTGTTGATATTTCTCCCGGCAATCTTGATTCCAGCTTGTGTTTATTCCAGTCCAGTGTTTCCCCCAGTCCAGTGTTTCTCATGATGTATTCTGCATATAAGTTAAATAAGCAGGGTGACAATATACAGCCTTGACGTGGTCCTTTTCCTATTTGGAACCAGTCTGTTGTTCCGTGTCCAGTTTAGGGGCAGGCAAAGGGGCCTTGAAAGTATCTGCAGAAATTTATAAGGAGAGAAACAGGAGTAGGAATTGAGAAGACATGGAGGAACAGGAGGCAGAAAATATGGAGATGCTGTGAGTAAGCAGGAGCCGAGAGGTGGGAGGAGAGATGAAGGTAGAAAACACATATACTGCGTAGCTGGCTTGGTCATGGGAAAATTTAATTGGGACAGGCGAATTCTGCTGGGACACTGGCACTTCTTTCCTTTTCCATCCCCCACCTTGCAAGACAAGCATATAATGGACATAGAAGCATGTCCATGCTTTTTCGTGAGTAGCATTTCTCTGTGGCTCTTTACTGTACTGATTCGAGATTAAGCCCTCAGTTTCAGGGACAAGGTTGAAACTAGAAGTGGGATTTTGCCCCTAAATGAATGGATGTTCATGCAGGTTTTCAGGACACGTGGAAAACACAAGCAAGCATTAAGACTGCCTTCTAGGGTTCTGAGACACAACAGGGGGAGCAAAAGGAAGGCTCTGGCTCAGGAAGGGGTTGTGAGGGTCCAGGTTCTCCGTGGGCCTGCTCCACTGCTGCAGGGTGTGGTTCGCAGGTGCGCAGGTGGGGGCTCTTGCACAACTGGGGTCCTGCCTTCGCTGAGAGCAGGGAGCAGCCTTTCCTCCGCGGGTCTCAGCAGGTACAGGGGTAGCCCCGTGTGTCCTACTGCTTGGCTGCCCCAAGACCCGACTGTCAGGTCCTTGCTATCTCTGGGGTCAGGTGGATGTAGGTCTCACTCTTATCAAGAATGACCAGGTGTTCAGGACCCAAACATCCCAGGTGCATTTAAGTCACTGATCATCCTTTAAAAATGCCTAGTTAAAATCCAGCCACATCCCTACAGTGTACATGTATTAATAGAATTAGTGCCTAAATGTGAAGCATTACATTTATCAAAGCTGCTATCCAAAAGTCTACAAGCAATAAATGCTGGAGAGGATGTGGAGAAAAGGGAACCCTCTTACACTGTTGGTGGGAATGCAAACTAGTACAGCCACTATGGAGAACAGTGTGGAGATTCCTTAAAAAACTGGAAATAGAACTGCCTTATGACCCAGCAATCCCACTGCTGGGCATATACACCGAGGAAACCAGAATTGAAAGAGACATGTGTACCCCAGTTTTCATCGCAGCACAGTTTATAATAGCCAGGACATGGAAACAACCTAGATGTCCATCAGCAGACGAATGGATAAGAAAGCTGTGGTACATATACACAATGGAGTATTACTCAGCCATTAAAAAGAATACACTTGAATCAGTTCTAATGAGGTGGATGAAACTGGAGCCTATTATACAGAGTGAAGAAAGCCAGAAAGAAAAAACACCAATACAGCATACTAATGTATATATATGGAAGTTAGAAAGATGGTAACGATAACCCTGTATGTGAGACAGCAAAAGAGACACAGATGTACAGAACAGTCTTTTGGACTCTGTGGGAGAGGGCAAGGGTGGGATGATTTGGGAGAATGGCACTGAAACATGTATTCACCATATGTGAAACGAATTGCCAGTCCAGGTTCGATGCATGATACAGGACGCTCAGGGCTGGTGCACTGGGATGACCCAGAGGAGTGGTAGAGGGAGGGAGGTGGGAAGGGGGTTCAGGATGAGGAACACGTGTACACCTGTGGCAGATTCATGTTGATGTATGGCAAAACCAATACAATATTGTAAAGTAATTAGCCTCCAATTAAAATAAATAAATTTAAATTTAAGAAAAAATGCACAATAAAACAAATAAAAATAAACAAATTATTGAAAATGCAATAATCATCTTTATATTTAACATCTACAAATTTCAACCAGTTTAGGGGAAAGTTTGGAATCTAAAGAAAGCCTTGTTCTAAAGTGATATTTGTTTGGCAAATGTGGGAGTTACTCAGGACCCCTAAAGAGATTGCCCTGAAAATTAATGCAATGACAGCATCTTACAAGCTTTGTCAACTGTTCTATACTTTCTTGGCCACTAAGGCAGCATAACACTGTGAAAACATCCCAGGCTTGTCCTATCCATTCTCTGCCTCCATTAAAGTGTGCCTGTGCAGGCTTCCAGTCCCATCTCATTTAAGGTGTGCACGGCTGGGCGGGGCTTACTGTGTCCCATGATACTGGCCTTTTCGTAGAGAACCTCTGAGGATACTGCAGATCACAGGTTGGGCTCTCTGGGAAGCAGAGGCTGAGATGAATTCAGGAGGGTAAAACACTTACTGGGGAGTCACACCCGGGGAAGCAAAAGAGTATGGAGCAGGACTGCACAGCAGGAGACCAGGGTGCACGTTGAACGGAGCCTCGGCCAGCTCCAGGGAGAGCCTCAGAGCAAGACGGTCCTCTATTGGGTCCTGTTCTGGGTGGAGATGCTTGGGTCCTGTATCATTGCTCCGCCCAGCCATTGGCTGAAAACCTCTTGAGAAGAGCATGAACTTGACTTGAAAGTGGAGGTTGTTGGATGCTCATACTCCTTTTTAGGTTGCACAGCTCATCAGATCTTAGTTCCCCAGCCAGGGAACTAAGCACAGAGTCTTAACCACTGGACCACCAGGGAAGTCCCCTCCCAGGCTCCTCGAGTTCTTTCTCAGAGAGCTGTCTGAGTGGTGCGTCGCTGTGTCCACCATGTTCACTTAACCCAAGGAAAGACCATGTAACATGGAATTTTTAAGGCCATATTATTGAGCTGAGGCGTGTTTATAAATGTGTGTTCAGGGACTACTTTGTGCTGGATATGCTCACAAAGCATGTATCTTCTGACATTTTGAGCAAAAGAAGGAAAAAGGAAAAAGAGAGAGCTTTTTTGTTACTCCCTTCCCCACTTCATATTGTCTTTTGTTTGGCTGTCTTGCTTGGCAGAATAGTTAAGTCCTACTTATCTTTCAAGGCTCAGGTCAGGATTATCATGGTGTCAAAATATTTAAATTGGAACTCTCCCAGAAAATCAAGGATGTGTTTGAAATCCTGTGCCTTCAAATCGCCAGAGCTGGCCAGCTTTGCGGATTTTCTCTCAGAGGGAGACATGGTTTTGTTTTTATTTTTGTTGACCTTGATCTGTTGTATGTTTCCGGACACAATGACTGCTTGACCCTCATCAAGCCCTTAGCTCACTGGGACAAGGAGTATTCTCAGGGCCCCCGTGGGACCGCTGTGAGTTTCTGTCCTGGACTGAGTGTGCTGTCACAGAGGTCAATCTGCTCCCTTCTATTTGGCCTGAGTCACCACACGCCTCTTATCACATATACCTCTTGCTACATTGAGTGTGTTTTTGGTGTTTAAAGGTGTGTGTCATTTCTTACAACATGATCTTTAACACAAGCCAGATGCTTCATCTGGCACTTATTTGAAGATACAGTCATGGGTCCCCTTGCTGGGAAAAAACCTGCTTGTGATGAGCTCAGGGAGAGGTGACAGTGTATTGGTGCATTGGCTTCTGATCTGGAGCATATAGATATGGCTGCAACAAATTTAACTGTCAAGATGCAAGTAACAGGGACTCCCCTGGCGGTCCAGGGGTTAAGACTCCGCACTTCCAGTGCAGGGGGCGCTGGTTCCATTCTTGGTCAGGGAACTAAGAACCTGCATGTAGGATGGTGTGGTCCAAAAAATAAACAAATAATTTTTTTAAAGACGCATGGGCCATTTGATGGATTTTCAGGGGGTAATGTTGACTTTGTGAATTTCACCACGTGGACAGAATAACTACAGCCAAACTGTTGGTCTGCTATAGTCGAACGGGCCTTTGATGCTTATTGAGCCTCTATGACGTGCTGTTCTTGGTAAGCCTCCTCCTCACCCAGCTCCCGCTTGGCAGACCCGTGGCTTTTCCTGCTGCCGGCGGGAGCATCCCCAACCGCATCACCTGCTGAGTTATCTCTGTGCTTGCCATCCCTTTTCCTCAATTTAGAGTTTTCCTAAATTCAGACTCAGCATCTCCTGTCTCCCTCACTCCGAACCCTACTCCCATTCCTGCTGTATGACTGCTGGTCATTTTGATGAAGAATTAGCCCCTTGGCTGCTAATCCATGAATCTCTACGGAAGGCCTTGTGTTGAAAGCACATGGCCTGGATGGTCAGAATGTCCTCTTCCAAGAAAAGACTTTGAGAGCAAAAAGGAGGTTGGACGGCTCTCATAAAGGTTTCCAAATCACCCCTGGAACGAGATAATAGGGATCATACAACTGGGTCTTTCTGCTGATGGCTGGTTGGTGCATGTATGCAGTAAAGTTAAGGTCTTGTTGGCAATTCCACTTTGTTATTAAAGAAACGCTCTAAAGTTGGTCTTCTCGTGTTTTCCTTGAACTTTCTGCCAATTTTCCCTCAGAATGTGGCTTTGTAGACAGGAGTTGCCTTGGAAAAAGATCCTTCACCTTTTAATGATATTTATTTTCAAAGGCACTAAAACAATAATTTGTGGTGTCTTTATACTAGAGTTTAAATGAATGCATAAATTTAGCTTTTATGTTATTATAAAGTTTTTATTTTCAGCTGTAAAGTAGGATTTTTATAGTTTTGTGGACTCAGGCAAGAAGAGATGTGTATCAAAGCTAATATAGATTTCAGCTTTTATGTGTTAAAATGTATAATATATTCATCAACTCAGGAAATTAATATCGTGCCTTTTTCCTTATAAAAATTGAAAATCAGTCGTGATACTTTTTAATAGAGATTAAATTAATAAAATCACCTTTTAACATAACAATACGACCTTTTCATTGTATCTTCCCAAGTGTGGTGCATGGCATGATGGTAAAACATTAACTCTAGTTAGTTCTTAAGTCTGATTGTGAGAACTTTTGTTTCCCCCTAGAGTCTATGTGCTCCAGGTCAGCTCCTGGTCTCTGTATTCTTGGCACCTAGCATATAGTAGACCTACAGCATATATATATATAGGAGCCAACACATAATTTTGAGTTTGTCAGGCCCCAAGAGCTGTGATTTGTGGAAATAAAAAGACTTGGTGATAAGATTCTGTGAGCTTCCCAGGTGGCACTAGTGGTAAAGGACCCGCCTGCCAATGCAGGAGGTGTAGGTTTGATCCCTGGGTCAGGAAATTTCCCTGGAGGAGGGCATGGCAACCCACTCCAGTATTCTTGCCTGCAGAATCCCATGAACAGAAGAGCCTAGCAAGCTATAGTCTGTGGGGTCACGAACAGTCAGATATAACTAAAGTGACTTAGCACATATGCATGATATGATTTTGTAAATCTGTGTGCAAGGGCAAAGGAGGGGCCTGATGTCTGGTGAGTGCCTATTATATGCTAGGTATCCTGATAGTCATACCATGCAGCATCTATGGTTCTAGTTTGAGTTCTATGGAATTATCTGTATGGATAGCGCACCCTTGGCCCTTTAAGGGAGAAGGCAATGGCACCCCACTCCAGTACTCTTGCCTGGAGAATCCCGTGAATGGAGGAGCCTGATGGGCTGCAGTCCATGGGGTCACTAAGAGTCAGACATGACTGAGCGACTTCACTTTTCACTTTCATGCATTGGAGAAGGAAATGGCAACCCACTCCAGTGTTCTTGCCTGGAGAATCCCGGGGACAGGGGAGCCTGGTGGGCTGCCGTCTATGGGGTCGCAGAGTTGGACACGCCTGAAGCAACTCAGCAGCAGCAGCCGCAGCAGCCCTTTAGGAGTAGGAGACAGACCAAGTCTTGTCATAGCCAGGCCTCTTGCCAGGAGAAACCACGAAGTGCTCCAGGTGCTTGGTGGTGGTTCCCTGATCTCAAGAACTTTCCAGGGCAGGGAATGACCTTGCATTGTTCCCAGGGTCCATTCTGATGGGGTTAGCCTTGGAAGAGTTTCTCGGTCTTTGCCCAACTCTTCCTGGTTCATTTCAGAGTCACTGTGGGCCCAGATGAGGTGAGGAAATGCTCCATCCCGGAAGTGCCAGTCAGGGGCATGAACCCACTTCTTTCTAATTATGTTCCAGGGTCAGGTTATCTGGAGGATGTCTTCCATGGGGAGAAAGCTACTATCAAATCCAGCGTGAGCAACTCTACACAGCTTACCTCATCTCTCTGTGCAAACGAAAATTCTCATAACTGCCTTGCAGGCTAAGAATGAGATGAGTTTATTTATATGCCACCTGCTGGCAGGCTAGACCAGTTATCTGTTGTCCCAGGGATTTCTGGTAACAGATGACCACAAAACCGCAGGGGCGTATAACAATAAGTGTTTATTGTGCTCTTGTGTTTGGTTCTGCTGGGGGTTGGCTAGGTGGTTCTGCAGATCTAGGCTGGGCTTGCTCATGTGTCTGTGGCTCGTCTACCTGTCGGCAGGCTGATCTAGGCTGAGACGAACCACACACCTCTCATTTTTTGTCAGGGTAGCCTGGGCAGAGGTCCCGGAGAACTTAGGTATAAACAACTGGTTCACTTTGCTGTACAGCAGAAACTAACGCAGCAGCCTAAAGCAACTATATTCACTGCTCCCGCCCTTTTCCCTCGCCCCACCCCACAAAGAAAAGAGACACTCTGTTCCCCTAATCCTTAGAGCAGGCTTGTCCTGTGGCTTGCTTTGGCCAATCAGGTGATGGTGTTGCCAGTTCTGAGCCTCAGGAGACATCCCGGGCCTTTGTAACTCCTCTGCTCCTCTGCCATTGCCATGTGGGTGTGCCTGGTCTGGATGTGTGGGCAGAGCCGGGCCACCCCAGGCGACGCCAGCCTAGAACAGCTAATAGCAGCCAAGCTGGAGTCTCATGAGGGGTCCAGTCAAGACTCCAAAGCTGCCTCCTAGCCTCTGAGTGACCCAAACACACACGCTAAAAACACTTGTTGTCTCTCACCATGTCAAACAGTGACAACTAATCTGTCGCAATAACGTCTGTGTCGATTACCTATGAACACAGGTGACGGTCTGTCACACGACCCTAAATCTCACCAGGACCTACGGGTCGTAGAGAAACGAGGGCAAGTAAAAGTCTCGGACCAGGAGGACTTAAGAACCGTTAATTACGTTCACCAGGTCATACAAAAGTCGTTTACGAGAAACACGAATGTAGTCGGTCTCGGTTAAAAATAAAGGGTGTGACTTCTTAAGACAGATCATGATACGTTTCTAGTACGACTGAGAATAATAAGAAGGTAAAGCCGGAGACAAACTTGACCGTGAATAGAAGAACTTGAACAAAGGAAGGACTTACTAGTCGCAGACTGTGTGACAGAAGGGGTCCTTTGGAGGGGACTGATTAACCCTCCACGGTCAGACAGGAGAATAGAAGAGAAGAACTCCCGGTCGTAGAAGAGTCGGAGTGAATAGTGACAGGGGGTGATACGAGTTTCGTTGGCACTTCTTTGACGGTAACAAGAGTCTCTTCACTAAGTAGACAACCTACAAATGTCTTAATAGTAACAAGTACAGTAGTAACGGGTAATATCTCTCATTGACACGTCACCTGTGTCTACCACAACTAAATTGGTTAAAAAACATGTGGTACATCTATAAGAGAACTAAGTCTACTCACCTAGTCGGGAAACCACTACTACTTATTAGTCTATGATCTGTCTCTGTCCTTCGACTACCGGTCTGATTAAACGAAGGTTCCTCCAACGGACTTGACTCAACACTGTAATCTCAACTTCTTCACCTAACCCTGGAAACCGTATAACTTTTCTCACTCCTGGAACCGTGGTTTTACGACTCAAACGTAGGACCGACATACGGAATCTTTTTGTTAAGTACCATTCCAGAAACCAGTTTCCTAAACTTTAAAATGGGGGCACAAACCAATACTCTTGCCGTGCATTGGTCAAAGTTGTTGTGACAGTCAAAAGACATACAGTTCACAAATAATGCTTTGTAAAAAAAGAAAAGAAAAAAACTGTTGAAGAGCGAGCGAATAATGATGAGTGCTAACTGTTGGGCTCCCTTGACCCCAGGTTCACTTCTTTAGAGAGGCCACAAGGAGGTGAGAAGTCAGTACAGGCCAGGAGTCTGGAGTCAGCTTCCAGGTAGTTACTGGTAAACTCCTAGTCCTGGTGTGGAACCAGGAGCCGCGGACTGGCCACGCTAGGCTGGCAGACAGGAGTGAGGAGGTTTCATTATGGCATGTGTCAGGGCACAGGGCAGGGTAATGCCAGCTGGCATGGTGCTCTGATTCTTCTTAAACACGAAGACTGGGAAAGAGTGAGTCCTCTAAGTTTAGTAGGGGAGTGAGCGTTAAAGGGACTTGGAGAAGAATCAATTTTGATCATGACTAATAGGGACCTAGAATGTAGTGGCTAACACCATTATTCAAGATTCTGTTTTCTCACCTAAGGAGAAGTCCTAATGTGGGCAATTGAGGACAAATGTGGTAGCTCCATGAACAGACCGAGGCATCTAGAAATCCACTCTCTTCTTATGGTGTGATCCCTCTTTTGGCATTTCATTTATTTCTTATTTAAACTTAAAAAATTGAAGTTTGGTTGATTTACAACCTTGCATTGGTTTCTAGTGCACACCAAAGTGATTCAGTTGTATATGTATATCTATATATTATTTTCAGGTTATTTTTCATTGTAATTTATTACAAGGCATTCAGTATAGTTCCCTGTGCTATACATTAGGTTCTTGTTGTTTGTCTAGTTTACGTGTATTCATGTGTATAGGTTAATCCCAAACTGCTAATTTATCCCTCCCCCACCTTCCCTGCTGGCTCAGAGGTTAAAGTGTCTGCCTGGAATTCAGAAGACCCGAGTTTGATCCCTGGGTCAGGAAGATCCCCTGGAAAAGGAAATGGCAACCCACTCCAGTACTCTTGCTTGGAGAATCCCATGGAGGGAGAAGCCTGGTGGGCTACAGTCCATGGGGTGGCAAAGAGTCGACACGACTGAGTGACTTCACTTTCACTTTCACTTTTCCCATTTGGTAACCATGAATTTATTTTCTATGTCTGTGAGTCTCTTTTAGTTTTGTAACTAAGTTCATTTGTATATATTTTAAAAGATTCTTCTTATAACTTAATATATGATTTTGTCTTTCTCTTTCTGACTTACCTCACTTAGTATGATCATCCCTAGGCCCATCCCTGTTGTTGCAAATGGCATGATTTCATTATTATTTATGGCTGAGTAGTATAGTGTGATCCTTTTCTTCCTAACCACTCAAAGTAGCTGCCAAGGCACCAGCCATTGTGTCTGTATCTCAGGCAGGAGAGAGTATTCACTAGCTGAATGATTCCCCTTTAAAGACTTTCTCAGAAAATACTTTCTAGAGACTTCTGCTTGCATATCATTGCTTATCGGAGGGGGCTAAAACTGCCTTTATACCTGAGCATATTGTCACCCCAAACAGAACTGGGGTCCTATTAGTAGGGGAGGATGCGGGCAATTTGCTGTCTCTTCCACAGATTCTTATGCTCTAACATGCCACTATCATAATGTGCAGTCCTCAGAGGGAAATGTGACATTTGGAAACAGTATAACATTGGAAATTCAGGCTGAGTCTGAATTTGGAGGACAGTTCATCCTGGTTTCAAATTATACCATTTATACTATTGGTACATTTATACCAATGAATGGCAGTTAAATAAAATGAAATGCAGCATACCCAGACTCACAAAGTGGAGAAAATGAGAGTCATCTTTTCTAGCTCTGATTTAAAGAACCCTATAATTCATTGGTTCATCCATCCATTTATGTACATTATTAAAGTATATTAATTTATTTTGGGGAGAGATTCACTTCCCTCCCTGTCCACCCCTGGTTCCAGTTTTATTGAGATACAATTGACATATAACATTATCTAAGTTTAATGTGTACAGTGTGCTGCTTTAATGCACATATATATTGAGAAATGATCACCTTACCTATTACTTTTTGGTGTGTTGAGAACACTTAAGATCTACTTTCTAAAATTATGGTGCGCCTCGGGAATTTGTGTATCATCCTTGCGTAGGGCCGTGGTTTCTCCGCCTTGTTCTAGCTTTAGTACACGTGGCAGTGAAACAAGCGCTTTCTAGTGTTCCTTGGGAATCTGTCAGGTACCAGGTACCATGTTAGTTTATGACGAAACTTGGTGGGCTCACATTCTAACGAGGGAAGGGGGTCAAGGGGAGAGGCAGGTAAATGATTCATTATAGCCAAAGTCAAACGTTTCATGACACACTGTTGGTAAAGCCACACACCATCTGTTGTTGGTGAGAACTGAAATCAGGGGAGGACATTTGGCAAGATTTATCAAATTTGTGGGGCTTCCCTGGTGTCTCAAAGGTAGAGTCCGCCTGACAATGCAGGAGACTTAGGTTTGATCCCTGGGCAGGGAAGATCCCCTGGAGAAGAGAACGGCAACCCACTGCAGAATTCTTGCCTGGAGAATCCCACGGACAGGGGAGCCTGGCGGACTACAGTTCATGGAGTCACAAAGAACTGGACACGACTGACTAAATGAACAACAAGAGTGATCAAAATTGCAAGTGTACATACCTGTGGACCCAGCGATCACACTTCAGGGAGTCTATCTGGAGGAAATAATGGTAGAAGATATCATAAGCAGGAGGTTAGTTATTGTAGCATTATTTATAAAACAAAAGATTGGAGGCAACCATAATGTTCCTAGATTATGGCCCCTCCATGTAATGAAATGCCACAGAGCTCTCTACAAGAATGAAGCTTGAAACCGAAAAATCTCCAGAATAAAGTATAAATGCAGACCAGTGTGAAAAGATTTGTGTAAAAAGGAGGGAAGAAAATGACGTAGTTAAGTGTATAGACGTAGAATATCTCAGGAAGGACACGGAAAGCGTTGTTGTTGCCTCTATGGAGGAGAACGAGGTGTCTATAGGGTTAGGGTTTTATATTCTTTTACCTTTCAAATAACCAATTGTGTGGACATATTACTTTTCAAAAAGTAAAGTTTAAACTTTTAAAAAAGAACTAGTTACATTGAATGAGCAAAGTATGAACGGAAGTGTGTGTTGTATAGAGTGCTATTGGGGTGCTAAGTAGATATGTGTATTCTAATTATCAGTTCAGTCAGTCAGCATCCCATAGGGAGAGTTGGTGTCAGAATAGGTAACGTTTACTTATGTGTTTATTTTTGGCTGTGCAGGGTCCATTGGTGCGTGTGGGCTTTCTCTAGCCGCAGTCAGTGGGGGCTCCTCTCTAGTCCCCCCCGCTCCAGCTTCTCTTGTTGCAGAGCACAGGCCCTGGAGAATGTGGGCTTCAGTAGTTGCCCCGAGGCATATAGGATCTTCCCAGAGCCGGGCTCCAACCTGTGTCCTCTCCCTTGACAGGCGGATTCTTAACCACTGGATCACCAGGGAAGTCCAGAATAGATAGCTTTTAGTATCCTTAGAATCTTGTGCTTCTGTGACAATTAGAGGTGACATTAGAAGATGCCTGAATTCCTTTCAAATGCCAGAACTGTGTGACTCAGTGGTTTTAAGAAATCAAAGGAGCAGAGGTTTGCATCTCTGTGAGTGGGGGAGGGAGAGCTTTAATAATTAAATGCTAGGAGCACTCCCAGGAACCATCCCATCAACAGGGAAAGACAGTTAATGTATGCACGTCTTCTTCCCACTGCAGAGGGGGAGGCAGGCTGCTTCCTCTGCTGATGGGCGTGGCGCTGCCTGCTTGCTGCTCAGGTACAGTTCTGCATATTTAAATCAAACCCTGGCGAGTAAATTTAGTACCAGAAGTGGGAGGCTTCTGAATAATTAAAGATTTTCCCTTTGTTTTCTTGATCTATACATTTTTCTGAGCACACCAGCTATTTTGTTAGCCTCCCACTGCGGGAAAGATGCAACTTTGTGACTCTGGCAATTGTCGAGGAGGTTTGAAAAAAAAAAAGCTTAGCCAAGATTTATTAGGTGATTTATCTCAGTTCTTAATAAACCAGGGAAGAAATGTTAGGAGCCAAGGAGAGGCACTGGGAAAAACAAGCCAAGGCCAGATACAAAAATAACAGAGAAAAAAGATGCTTGCCTGCAGCAAAACAGGATGCTAGGGTGACCGCCAGCCCAGACTCTTTCGGGAGGCTGGGCCTCCCCCAAAAGAAGCTCCCAAACTGTCTAGGAAGTCTCTCCTCTTGCAGACCCAGACTCGGGGCAGGCCCAGTGAATGTGCAAAGCACACACTGACCTAATTCAACAGAGTTCAGCTGCAGCGGGGCTTCTGGGTACCACAGTCTCTTCTAGTTTCTCGCACAGAGTTTTGTGATCTCAATGTGGTCAGACTTGCTAGGGTTTTCATCCCAATCTGAAAGTCGGAGCTTATACACAAGTCACCCTTCACACCTTTCCATTTTACTCCCGCAGTCTTCCCAGAGAGGCCTAAGGAAGGGGAGGGGAGTCTCATTCACTGCCAGACCCCTGGGCTGCCTGCTGGGCGAGCAGGAATCAGGAATGTCTGCTGTACATTTGAGATGATTCCCAGTGAAGGATTCCACCTCCCCTCAGCCAGGTGGAAAGACCCCAGGTTCCCAAGTTCAGATGCTATTGAGAGGGGCGTTTCCTGGAAGGCCTCGTGGTCCAGCTGCCCCTGCCCCCAACTAGACCTCCACCCCTGAATTTCAGAGGAACAGTGAATCTGCTTCTTACTAGACTAGGTCTTCCCCAGAAAACTAAACTAACCTCAGCCCCATGCCTTGAACATTTTTTATCATGAAAATATATATCTATATATAACAAAATGAACCATTTAAACCACTTTTAAATATATACTCCATTAAGTGCATTGACATAATTGCACACACATCACCACCATCCAGAATTTTTCATCTTCCAAACCAAAGCTCTGTATCCATAAAGCAGTTAACTCCCCACCCCTACCCCAGCCTTGGAAACCATTTTCTACTTTCTGCCTCTACGAACCTTGCTCCCCTGCGTACCTCGTATGAGTAGGGCCACACAGACGATCCTTTCAGAGCTGGCTCATGCCACTTTTCAAGGTTCAGCCATGCTGTCCCAGCTCCTGTCTGCCTTTAGTTTTTGTCCCCTTCCCCACAGGCTCTGTGCTGTCTCCTCCCCTCGCCACTTCCTCACTGCCCCATGCCCTAGTTCCTGTTTTCTCTTGGGCCCCCCTTCTGATCCTTAAACCAGGCACAGAATAGGGCCTCTGTCTTCCACCAGGCACTTCACCTACAGCAGGGCCCCAGATCACATTCTGTAAAAGTGGCACCGTTGCTGCAGAGAAACACTTGGTGGGAATGTGAATTGGTACAGTCTCTATGTGTGATATGGAGGTTCCTCGGAAAACTAATAGTTTGGAGGTTCCTCAGATATAGCATGTAAATTCCTCAGAAAACTAAAAGTAGAATTGCCATATGCTCCAGTGATCTCACTGTGGGGCATATATCTGGAGAAAACTATAATTTGAAATGACACACACCCCCTGCCCCCCATGCTCAAAGCAGCACTATTTACAATAGCCGAGACATGGAGGCAACCTAAATGTCCATTAACAGATGAATGGATAAAGAAGATATGGTATATGTATATACAATAAAATATGACTCAGCCATCAAAGGGAATAAAATCATGCCATTTGCAGAAATATGAATGGACCTAGAGATTATTTTACTAAGTGAAGTAAGTCAGACAGAGAGAGACACATGTCATATGATATCACTCATAGGTGGACTCTAATTTTAAAAAATGTTACAAGTGAATATATTTGTAAAACAAAAATAGATTCATAGGTATAAAAAGCAAACTTATGGTTACCAAAGAGGAAAGGCAGGGGTGCATAAGTTAGGTAATTAGGGATTAATAGATACACACTACTATATATAAAATAGGTAAACAACAAGGAAACTATATTCAGTATTTTGTAATAACTTATAATGGAAAGAATCTGAAAAAGAATGTGTGTGTATGTATATATATATATATATTTGTGTGTGTGTGTATAACTGAGTCAGTTTGCTGTTTACCTGAAACTAACACAATTGTGTAAGCCAACTATACTTCAATAAAACATAAATACATGAAATAAAAGTGACATCTTTGTGAGAATTTATTTTAAGTTCACCTCCTGACAGGAGTTATGATAAGATTATCAAGAAAGAATCAAGGAAGCAATGAAAGAAGAGGCTAGGGGATGAGAGGATGTGTTCACAGTGTGTCCCGTGACTTAAACGCAGCCAGACGCCATGGGAAACCACCCTTGTCTGCAGTCTTTTGGGGGAGGGGAAGGAGAGTGAGGGAGCGGGCAGCTCCCCTCCCCAGACTGTTCCTTGCCCAGCTTTGGAGGATTGTCCTGGGCCCCACATTATGGAACAGCAGAACCAGCGCAGTGTGGTGGCAGGGGCTCAACAAATATCGGTGCATTTCCTGACATCTTTACGTCAAAAAGCAGCAGCAGCAGCAGCGCGAGGGCCGGGACAGCGTCAGAAGCTGGCTGGAAGGAATGCGTCATAAAACCCTATTAAAAATAGTGCCTCTTTACTCTCTTACTTTCCTTCCTGTCGGTCAGGTGAGGGCTGATAAATCTGGAAACCCACTGGTGAAAACCCCACGGCTTGTTAATCGGGTGAGCTGGCTGGGAGATATCTGTTAACCCAGGCCCACTCTGGTGCAGGGTGACCCAGTTTTAATGGGAGAGTCCGACTCTGATTTTTCTATTACTGTACTTAAGGTGACTGGCCGTTATTTCTAAGAAAAGCGAACGCCGGCAGCCTCCGTGTGGGGTTTCTCTGGCAGGGCCGCTGCAGCTTTCATTCAGCCCTTGCATCAGGTCATTCCTGGTGGGTTGGACGGACATGGACAGACAGATAAGTTCTTTCCCACTTAATTCAGCAAATGGCCTCGTGTTGGCTGTTGGTTTTTATTGGTACTCTCAGTGTTAGCTACTGAGTAGGAGATACTGTGACTGTAGCTGAAAGAGCTGAGTTCTACGCCAGTGTTTACAGAGCTCCCGTGTTCTGTTGTCCTTTGGTGGGGGTAAGTGAGAGGCTAGTTTTCCCTTCACTGATCTCCCAGAGGAAGGGTGCACAAGAGCAGATCCCAGGGTGGTCTGGGAAGGTGAGGAAATCCAGGTAGGTAAGGTAGTCACTCAGTCGTGTCCGACTCTTTGTGATCCTGTGGACTATAGACTGCCAGGCTCCTCTGTCCTAGGAATTCTCCAGGCAAGAATACTGGAGTGGGTTGCCATCACTGGGATGGAATTGGGCCTTGGTATCTGACTAAACCTCTGCTGCTTGGCACATTCTGAAAACAGCCTTGAGAAAGAAAGGTAGAGGACTTCCCTGGTGGTCCAGTGGTTAAGACTTTGCCTTCCAATGCAGGGGGTACTGATTCGATCCCTAGTTCGGGAGCTAAGGCCTCACATTCCTATCAGCCAAAAAACTGAAATATAAAACAAAAGCAATAGTGTAACAAGCCTGATAAAGCCTTTAAAAATGGTTCACATTAAAAAAAAAAAATCTACAGAAAAGGAGGTAGAAAAAAGAACCTGATGGAAGAATTACTGAATTCTAGGGTGTCCTGTTGGAGAAGGCAATGGCACCCCACTCCAGTACTCTTGCCTGGAAAATCCCATGGATGGAGGAGCCTGGTAGGCTGCAGCCCATGGGGTCACTAAGAGTCGGACACGACTGAGTGACTTCATTTTCACTTTTTACTTTCATGCATTGGAGAAGGAAATGGCAACCCACTCCAGTGTTCTTGCCTTGAGAATCCCAGGGACGGGGGAGCCTGGTGGGCTGCCATCTATGGGGTCGCACAGAGTTGGACACGACTGAAGCAACTTAGCTGCAGCAGCAGCAGCAGCAGCAGCAGGGTGTCCTGTGAGGCCATCTCGTCCATCTGTACCTTGCTCCCTGCTTGACCTGCTTCACCACTCTGCCTCTGGAAAGGGATCTGCCCTCTGATTGGGAGTCTCTTTCTAAAAAAAAAGTCCTTGTAATCTGGAAATATTCCCTTTTGCCTCGCCCATTTCCCGTGAAGCTGTGTGCAAGGCCTACTGCTTATTGCTTCTATACGAGGTGGAGAAAAGCCAGCTGCCACCCTCAGTGGATCCTCAGCCACCATCAACCTAGGAAATGAACACAGTTGTGTTTCCCTTTCTTTATGTCTTCTCCAAACTGATCAAAAAGTCAGTTTCTTTACTGAAGGCTGGCACTCTTTGCCCACACCTGTCTATGGGATCTAATTGGTTAAATGCACAGGCTTTGTGTTTGCGAAACCTCCCAGAGGAGGGCATGTTGTGTAAGTAATCTTTTAACTCAGGTATATGGGGAGAGGTTGTTGTGAAGGTATAGGGGTGGGACAGGTTAGGGGTCTGAGTGTTTGGGGAGTGAAGTGCTAAAGAGTGCAGGGTCTAAAGCTGAACTGCCTGGTGGGAACTCCAGTTCTGCCACGTGTGGGCTGAGTCTGGTTCTTTTCTATGAAATAGGATTGTAACAGAACCTCTTTTATGGAGCTTTGTAATAGAATTACAGATTATACCATGTAAATGGCTTACACAGCACCTGGATATGGGCCACTTAATTTCAGCTGTCACCATGATCATTGTCATCGTCATCACCATTGTCACCATCATGATTGCTCATTGGCTAGACTGTGAGCTGCTTGAGGTCAGGGACTGGATTTACTGTGCATAGGAGGACTCAGCCGGAAAAGGCAATGGCAGCCCACTCCACAGTACTCTTGCCTGGAAAATCCATGGACCGAGGAGCCTGGAAGGCTGCAGTCCATGGGGTCGCGAAGAGTCGGAGACGACTGGGCAACTTCACTTTCACGCACCAGAGAAGGAAATGGCAACCCACTCACTCTAGTGTTCTTGCCTGGAGAATTTCGTGGACAGAGGAGCCTGGTGGCCTACATAGTCCATGAAGTTGCAAAGAGTTGAGCTGCAGTCCATGGGGTCGCTAAGAGTCGGACACAACTGAGCGACTTTCCTTTCACTTTTCACTTTCATGCGTTGGAGAAGGAAATGGCAACCCACTCCAGTGTTCTTGCCTGGAGAATCCCAGGGACGGGGGAGCCTGGTGGGCTGCTGCCTATGGGGTCACATTTTTCAGTGTCAATCTTTCTTTTCAAATTATTCGTTTTTAAAAAAAATTTTGTATATGTTTATTTTTAAGTTAAAAAATTTGAAGTATGGTTGACTTACAATGTTCAGGTGTAAAGCAAAGTGATTCAGTTATATACATATGTTATATTAATATTCTTTTTCGGATTTTTTACTGAAAGTTTATTCTTTATTATAGATTATTCTTTTCTACTTAGGTCATTATAAGATATTGAATAGTTTCCTGTGATATACAGTAGGTCCTTGTTGTTTAATCTATTTTATAGGTAGCAGTGTGTATCTGCTAATCCCCAGTTTATTCTTTTAGGACTGATTCTTGAGGTTTCCTTTTGTTTTGTTTCTTCCTTTCAATCTCAAAGACAATATAGTAAGTGTTATTTTGGGAAGAAAGGAAGACAAAAATACTCACCCTCAATCTCACCAAATTATCATGCTTCTCAGATTTTTTTTTCCTATTTATATCTGGTCCTTCTTATAGTAGATTATATTATTCAAGAGCATGTCCCCGCTCACCTCCACTTCTGCGGGGAGAAGTATGCTTGGCCCTGTGACTTGCTTTGGTCTCATGGGGTGGGACATGTACTTTCTTACCCCTGTATTTTGCTCAGTCATGTGATTTACCTTGCTTTTGTTGTGGCTGTGCCATGTGAGATCTTAGTTCCCTAACTAGAGACCAAACCCCTGCTCCCTCCAGTGGCAGCGTGGAGTCTTAACCACTGGACTTCCAGAGAAGTCCCTGGTTTGCTTTGACAATGGGGTGATGTGAGCAGAGGCTTAAAGTGTGCTTGTGCTGCTGGACTTGCCCTCTTGGACCACTGTCATTGCCATGGTTTAAAAAGCTCCTTCAGCCTGGGCCCCAGGACAGGCATGTGCGGGGCAGACCCACGTTTGACCCACTTCAGGGGCAAAAACCCAGCTGAACCACAGCAAAGTCACCCAGGCAAGCCCAGTCTGAACACATAGATCTATAGTTAACTAGCAGACATATGAGGAATAAGTACTTGTTGTTTGTTATGCAGCAATAACTGACTGATGCACTTATACAATATGAACGTAATTTGTACATAGGCACAACCAGAACTGTATTTTGCTTTATTTCATTATGTATTATATGATAGCTGGGTCTCTCTATGTAGTTATGAAGTTTTGATAACTTTCAACTACTAACAGAATACTTTATCCGATTTATTTAGAAAATAATAACATAGTAATATTTATTCATATCTTGGGGACTTTGTGTGCCAAGTACAGTGTCTTGTGTACATTTAGTCCTTTCAGCAATCCTGGGAGGTGAATCTGATTCACCATTCCATCATCTCAGAGCTAGAGGTGTCATGACATACACTGAAGACTATAGACACTGGAGCCAGGTTTCTGGGTTCAAATCCTGGTTCTGCCACTTCTGAGCTGTGACCTTGGGAAAATCACTTAAAAGCTTTTGACTCAGTTTCCTCACCTGTAAGGATGATCATAATAATAGGATCTACCTTATAGAGTTGCAGCTGTGAAATTATAATGAGTTAACATACCTAAACGTTTAGACTAGTGTCTGGCCTATAGAATTGATGTTAGGTATCATAGTAGTTGAGGAAACTGAATTTCAGGGAGGATAAAAAATTATAGTAAATCAACTACGTTACCTTGCTGTATGCAGGTCAGGAAGCAACAGTTAGAACTGGACATGGAACAACAGACTGGTTCCAAATAGGAAAAGGAGTACGTCAAGGCTGTATATT
>SJYX01022930.1:0-48367 GCA_006410675.1 Oreotragus oreotragus
AGAATTTTGAGCATTACTTTACTAGCATGTGAGATGAGTGAAATTGTGCAGTAATTTGAGCATTCTTTGGCATTGCCTTTCTTTGGGATTGGAATGAAAACTGACCTTTTCCAGTCCTGTGGCCACTGCTGAGTTTTCCAAATTTGCTGGCATATTGAGTGCAGCACTTTCACAGCATCATCTTTCAGGATTTGAAATAGCTCAACTGGAATTCCATCACCTCCACTAGCTTTGTTCGTAGTGATGCTTTCTAAGGCCCACTTGACTTCACATTCCAGGATGTCTGGCTCTAGGTGAGTGATCACACCATCGTGATTATCTGGGTCATGAAGATCATTTCTGTACAGTTCTTCTGTGTATTCTCTCCACCTCTTCTTAATATCTTCTGCTTCTGTTAGGTCCATACCATTTCTGTCCTTTATCGAGCCCATCTTTGCATGAAATATTCCCTTGGTATCTAGGTCCTTCTAAAAACAGTCTGGTTACCCCAAACTATTCTGTGAATAAGTAGACATTTTCAAGAAGCTGTCTTGATAACTTAAGATAATTTTTTACCAATGAGAAATGAATTACCTTAGGATGAATGCCTAAATGGATAAACAGGGTTAAATATCAGGAGTGAGCTGGTTAACTACTGCAAGATTTTAGCTCCAAGGTGAAATTTGAATAGTTTAGTTAGCTAGCACTATTGTATGAATTATTTATTTGTGTCACTCATTTCACAGTCTGAACTATAGAACTCTAGAGAGGCCAGTGCAACCAATGACTCACATGAAAAATACCCATAAGCTCAGGAGAGAGACATATCCTCAACAATGGTTTTTACTATGAGAAAACTCTGCAAGAAAAAATAACACATAAAGATATTTTTTTTCTCTTAACTCCTTAGCAAAGAAACATTTATCTGATCAAAGAGGAAGGAAAAATACACAGTAGAAATGGAAGAGAAAGAAAATAAGTCTGGATAAAAGGAAAGCAGAAACATTTCAAATCAAGGAAAGAAATAACAGCATTGTACAGCATTAGTGATTTCATTTTCAAGCTATCAACATGATGTCACTGAATGAGTTGGGAAGAGATGCATGACAGCATACCCTTATAGAGTATTTCCACCATACAGATGGAAGAGATATACATAATCTCAAGATACTGCGGGATAATTGTAAAGTTATAAATTTTGAGTATTCATTTTCTTTGTTTTTAATATAACTTATTAAATTGTAAACTTATATAACTTATATTTTAAAATAATAACTGTGTTTTATACTTGGCTTGTACAATTATTGAAAATTTAATAATAGGTTCTGCCATATCCATACAAGAGAGCTTTAGCAAAGTATTGGTTACAGTAAGTGGAACAGGGGTAGTGAAATCTTAAATACACAGTTATTATATTTGAGGGAATAGGTAAACTTCTTGAGCAAGACCATTTCCTTAATTCTCAATATTGGGTAGCTCATCCTCAATTTTTGAAGGAGAGCTTCAGAGGAAAATATAAAACGTGAATTAGACTATCCAAATAGGAAATTTGTTTTGACACACCATCTGGGAGTTGGTAGCTCAATCTTTTCTTAGAGATTAACATCTAGAATATTAATACCACAAGAGGTTGAAGAAATCCCAAGGTCTATTTTGAGATATAATTCACAAAACACAATAAGAAAAGAAACTGGAATGTAAATCAGTGGCTTAAATACTTTAAAAAATATTTTTCTGTTGCTAAAAGAACAACAATGTGCTTGGCAACTTTTCACTCTTTATCTTTTAAGTTTCAAAGCACATGCACAGGGATGGGTGGGGAATCTGGAACCATACCTATCAGCCCCTGAGGTAGCTCTTGAGACCCCTTCATAGAATTTCAGGGTTCCACAGAACTACTCGAATACATAGGTAAGAATGTTTGAAACCTACTATTCAAGGAGGCCTGTGGATGCTGGGAATCAAACACCACATATCTGGAAGTATTAAAGACACAGTTATAACTCATAATTTATTATCCACACGCACATAAACATATTAGTTTTGTCACAGAACATTTACCTGCAGTAAGTCTAGCAGTGGAAAAGAGATAACACTTATTTAATCAGTAGGCTGATGTTGTTTTGCAGACATAAACTGCTCCATAATTCTGACAAGAGTTTCACATTTATATGTGGTTCAGTGCATATACACCCTCACCCCATACGAAGTACTTGCAATGACTAAAAGATCTTAGATTTGGAATCAGTAGACAACACTACCTTCCCACAACAGGCACGTTAACCAACCAAGGCAACCTTTCTTGCTAAACACAGTTTTTTGAGGGAGCAGCTACAGAAATTAGAATTGGCAGCCCAGCTGAAATCCATGTATTCTTTGTGGACCAGGAAACCATTCAGGTCACATGCAGCTATAATGTCTGAGCTCTGCACAAATGTCAACCTTGTCTTTTCAATTCTTACTGCTGTTATTTTACTCTTTTTTTAAAGCCTGCATCACTTAAAGAAACAAATACAAATATTTGAAGATCTGAATACTTACAGAAAAGAAAAAATATCATTAATTTCCCAGCAGAACATACAGAACATTTTATATGGTGCTAAGGCTTGCTCAAGATTAACAGAGAAAAAAAAATTGGATCACTTCTTCTACCCACATCTGCCAAAAGGAATAGGGTTCACTCACTTCACTCATGGTGGTAGAGTTCCTAAACTGAATAATCACAGAAGGCCAGATGCCAAGGACTTATTGCATGCTTATAGAAAAAAAAAATAGGATGCCCTGTGCATGGGTGATTATAAATTGGCTATGGGGTTTAATTAAGGAGTTTTCATTTCATCATCTAAACAACTGGACTTTGGGATTAGCAGTTACTGGTCTGTTCACATCAGTAACTGGCAGTGATTCTTCTAATCATATGAGGACATATTAGCATACTGTGAATTGCAAGATGGTGCTCCCAATAAAAAGTGACAAAAGGTTACTGAACTCAGCATCTGTCACCCAGAATGCATATATGATTTATTTGTAAAACATCTTTATTTCTAGGAGATACTTCTTTATTTTTGAGAAGCTCTTAAAACCTAAAACAACCAATATCCCAAGGGTACTTTGGAGAACAATCATTCTTTAATCATCATATAGTATTTTTGACTATATAGCTATGTCCACATGACAACTGAAAAATGTTTCATAAGCAGAAGAAGAATTACAGAGTCAGTATTTAGCTGAAGTAGTTCATTTACATAAGAGTCTATCTAACACGTCTCTGAAATTTTGCTGTTGTCTCCATGCTTATTGTTGCATCTTAACAATTTCTCGCATCTGTGTAGATGCTACCAATATAAATTTTACCAAAATGGCAGTTCTGAGTTACAGAGTCAATACAAAATATAAACATGATAACTAGTTAGCTGGCATTTGACAGAAATATTTGCTTAATATATCTGAGAAATATGTTCCATAGAACATCATCCCTTCAATATGGCTGTTCATTTTACAAATATTTAAAGGGCCTAATAGGTGCCAGGCAAAGCACTGGATATGGAGATGTAGCGATGAACAACAGACATAATCTCTACTCTTACAGAAGATCCACGGTCATGTGGGAGAACAGATAATATATAATATGGATGTCTTGTGTAGATACAGAATTCATATTGACCTACTTAAGCCTCTGAGAAGTTCTACAATAAGAAACAAGCTAACAGCAACAACAGTGATAAAATCTGTTGCTTAACTGGGTGTTTCTCAGGCCAATTCTAATGAAACAAGTGGTCTGAAGAGTCCACACAGGGACAACTATATGAAAAAAAAACCAAAAACACACATACACAACTGGGAAGGGAGGTGGGAGGGGGGTTCAGGATGGGGAACACATGTACACCCGTGGCGGATTCATGTTGATGTATGGCAAAACCAATACAATATTGTAAAGTAATTAGCCTCCAATTAAAATAAATAAATTTAAATTTTAAAAATGCAACTAGGTAAAAAGACCAAGAAATTCAATCCAGCTTTAATATTAAGTATACTTTATTACTTGAAGAATGCAATGAGATGACCAATTCTATAATAATCAGACTGTCTGAAATTATGGATGGCAGTTTATTCCATACGTACATGGACCTAAGCTACAAGAGGAAGCTACTATCAGCTATCAGCCATGAGCTCCAGTAATCACAAAGACTGGAACCTGTTGTATATCAATACAGATTCTCTACTGGACTGTCCTTGCTGGAGGGCTTGATAGATCTCCTCCCCTAACTGGTAGTCAAACACAATCTTGGTGTTCCTCTTTCTCAGTGGTTAATTATATTTTTAACCCTCAATCATAAATAGGGAAAGAGGAGTAGTGAGGGATTTTTTTTGTAACCCACAAATGTCCTAATGCCCAGGCTGGAAGTCAATCTTATGTAAACTGAATGTCCCCAGGTCTTATAAGGGTGTAATGAAGTCACACTGACATCTATGCCCAAATTAGGCTGACTCATTGCTGCTACTTGGCTGTGTGGTCCATATCAGGGAGGATTTCTTGAGGTTTCTGGGATGGCAGTGGGACTCAATTTTTTTCCTCTTTTTTGGCATATCAGTCAGGGCCAATGTTTATTCCACAACTGCTGACATTTCTGGTCTCCCTACTCACACAGCGACTGCAACACACTCGTCTTAACTGCTGAATGTGGCCAGTGCTGTCTCTTTCTTCAGCTGAACTGAACTTTCCAGTCCCACAAAGGTGCTATCCCTCCCTCTCAGTAAATGTAGACCATAACCTTAGGCCTTGTCACCTTGCTACTTCCTCTATCTGAATATATTTTGTTCAAATCTCATGTCAAGTGTAACTTATTGGAGGAAGTATTATTTGACTAGACATGAGAGTTAGGGGCTCCTCTAGTGTGCTCATGAAACATAGAGTACTTATTCATATTTCAGCACTTATATTGTTTAATAATCTGTTGGGAGAGAAATAGGCAAACAGCAAAAGCCTTATGGAGAAAAATTCTTTATTTATGTATTTAATTTTTTGAGAAAGTCTTTTTTATCTGTGTGCCTTGAGACTTGACACAGAGGCTTGTATATAATAGGACTTTTCATAGGAGGGTTTGCAGCTGCCCTTCTGCCATCTAACAGATATTCTAGCTACAACTTGGCTATAGATGAGCCAATCTTGATTATCAGTTTTCAAACTGAAATCATATATACCAACTCTTTTCCCTTATTTCTCATATTTAAAACATCACTGTATAACCTACCCCCGGCAATTCTGTGATAGAAAATGATCTATTGACTTATTCTATTCCTTTAGGCACTCAGAGTCCTCTTTCTGAGCTTTGATCACGTGAGGCCTCCCATAATTTTACCAGGTCATCCTAGACATTGCTTTGTACTCTGGATTTTCCTCCCCTATCATGTTTTTTGCCTATCCTTGGTTTTAATTCCTTAGAGCCTTGCTTTCTGCTAAGTTGCTACTGACTCAAAGTCCTTATAAAAGCACATTTTAATTAACTTGTGGGAGGAAGACATTTTTTAAGATTCAGGATTAAGGAAGGCATATGTCCAGCCTCTTTTTTAAAGCTAGTGATAAGAAATGAACAGACTAGAGTAATATTCTGTACCAGACCTTGCAGTGGTCAACATAGCACACTTCAGCTCTCATTCTCACCCTGGAACAAATGCTAACACCCTCAAACTAAGGTATATAGATGGTACACATGCATCCCTCTAGAAATCAAGCATCCTTGCCCCCAGCCCACCCTCATACTGCTCCTTACTTCTTCCAATCAGTCTCAGGAGGAATCAAAGAGCCAGGGTCTCTGCATAATTTAAAGTGAATGACATTTCTGATTGTGAGATACTCAACTATGGTTGGGGTGAGATGACTGCTCCCCTGATTCAGTGACTAAAGTACTGAACTGTGCTTGATGAAGAATGCAGGGCAAAAAAGAAGAGGAAATGGTGGAAGACAGAGCCTTTGACAGAAAATGAGCTAGTACAAGTGAATAAATAACATGTCTTAGAATAGGAGAAAGATTGGGCATGAGAGCTGAGAGCAAGACAGGTAGAAGAGGAGGAGAGGAGGAGGAACAAAGTGAGACAGAGAGAGGAAGACATAGAGAGAGGATAAGAGGGAGGGGGCAGGGAGAGATCAAGAGTGCAGGAGAGAAGGATAGACAGACTGAAAATCGTGAGTATTCAATTAGGAAAAAAAAAATTAAGGGCAGGCATTATGCCAAGATCACTGACTGCATAGAATAGACAAGACATCTTCAGACTACACCCTGTGACCCAAATCTACCCAGATGTCTGCTTTTGCAAATAATATTTTATTAAAATAAACCACAATCAATGGTTTACATATTGTCTATGGCTGTTTTATTGCTACCACTGAAACTGGTAAAGTTGACAGTGGTCTTAGAGCCCATTACATCAAATATTTAGCCTAAAAGATTTACTATTTGGTGCTTTAAGAAAAAAAAAAAATTCTCATTCAGGAAAAGAAAATTAGAAAAATAGTTCATTTCTCCAGTCGTGGGGGGTTGAGTTCCAGCAGCAGGCCTATAGTCTCTACTTTAGGGAGTTCACAGACTAGAAACAAGAAACATGCAATCCTCATACTCTGAGAGTGGGGAAGCAGTGGTGTGCCATAAGCCCTTTTAAGTCACTTAGCAGTCTAACCATAGCAAATAGTCTGCAAGTGTGTTAAGTGTTAGTTGCTCAGACACGGCCAACTCTTCATGACCCCATGGACTATAGACCACCAGGCTCTTCTGTCCATGGAATTCTCCAGACAAGAATGCTGGAGTGGGTTGCTAAATTGGTTTTGGTGGTGATTCAGACACTGGTGAGTCTTCTGCTGATGAAGCCACTGAATGTATTCTTTTTAGAAAGCCAACTCCACTTCAGTCTTTCTAGAAAGACTATGCCATAATTTTTTAACCCTCCCACTGACAAGGTCTCTTTCAATTTTGATGACCTTAAAGACACAGACTATGGGTTGCATAAAGGTACATTTCAAAAAATATTTCTAAAAGTTCATGGTCACTTGGGTTTATTTAGATGTGAAAAAAGGATTACTCTATCTCAGTTCTACAGACTTCTGAATTCTCATCATTTTAAGTATTTTGCCTCTGGTGGATACAACAGGGTTGTGTGTGTGTGTTGGGTGTATACGAGCTCCCAATTCTGAACCCCCCTCCCACCTCCCACCCCATATCATCTCTCTGGATCATCCCCGTGCACCAGCCCCAAGCATCCTGTATCCTGTATCGAACATAGCCTGGGTGTTCTTTGGAAGGAATGATGCTCCAATACTTTGAATAAAACTCCAGCACTTTGGGCACCTCATGCAAAGAGTTGACTCATTGGAAAAGACTCTGATGCTGGGAGGGATTGGTGGCAGGAGGAAAAGGGGACGACAGAGGATGAGATGGCTGGATGGCATCACCAACTCGATGGACATCAGTTTGAGTGAACTCAGGGAGATGGTGATGGACAGGGAAGCCTGGCATGCTGCAATTCATGGGGTCGCAAAGAGTCAGACACGACTGAGCAACTGAACTGAACAGAACTGATGATCTTTTTAATTTCTAAGTCATCTATAGTAATAGCTTTTCTTATTATCTATTAATTTTATTTCTGGTAAACTCTTTACTATATCATTCTTTCTTCTAACTTTGGGCTTACTTTGTTATTTTTCTAGTTCCTGATGTGTTGGATTTTTTATTTGATATTTTCTTCTTTTTTAATGTAGAGATTTCATGCTATATGCTTCTTTCTCAGTACTCCTTAAACTGCATCCTATGCATTTTCATATATTGTATTATCATTTTCATTTGTTTTGTGATCTATCCTGAAGAATATTCCATGTACACTTGAGGAGAACAAATATTCTGTTGGTTTCTGGAAAGTTTTGTTTATGTCTACTTGATCTATTTTAACTATAGGAATATTCAAGACTGCTGAGGGGAGGGGTTTGTTGTTGTTTTGCTAATTTTCTCTTTTGATGCTCTATGCATTATTGAAAGTGGGGTACTGAAATGCTATTGTCAATTTTTATCTTCAGATCAATATTTTCTTTGTATCTTTAGGTGCTTTGATATTGATCCTATATATACTTTTAATTCTTGCATCTTCCTTTTGAATTGGCTTTGTAATCATTATATAATTTTGTAATTTTTATTGTAATTCTAAAGTCTGTTTTGTCTGTTTTGTCTGATAAAAGAGTAATCACCCTTGCCTTTTCTGGTTACTATTTGCATGGTGTATTGTTTTCCATTCTTTCACTTTCAGTCTATATATGTCCTTAAATCTAAGGTGAGTTTTTTGGGTGGGAGATGGGCACAATGGGGAAAGGAGATCAGAAGGTACAGACTTCCTTTTATAAAATAAATAATTCATAGAGATGTAATGTACAGTATGGTAACTATACAGCATTGCCTATTTGAAGGCAGTATATCTTAAAAGTCCTCATCACAGAAAAATAAAATCATATCTAAATATGACAGATGTTAACTAGACTTATTATGTTGTTCACTTCATAATATATGCAAACACTGAATCATGTTATACATCCAAAACTAACATAATTTTTATATGAGAGTATTCCTAAATAAAAATAAATAAATATAAGTAAGTGAGTTCTTCATAGACATCATATAGCTGATCTTCTTTGTTTTTGTTCTTAATCTATATGGCCACACTATGACTTTAATTGTGAAGTTAATCTGGTGGTGGTTTAGTCACTAAGTTGTGTCCAATGCTTGCGACCTCATGGACTGTAGCCCGCCAATTTTCTCTGTCCATGGACTTTTCCAGGCAAGAATACTGGAGTGGGTTGTCATGCCCTTCTGCAGGGGATCTTCCCAACCAAGGCATTGAACCCAAGTCTCCTGCATTGTAGATGGATTCTTTACCAGTTGAACTACCTCAACTTAAGCTAATTATATTTAAAGTAATTATTATCTGATGACCTTTTGTGGCAATCTGCTTTGATTCTTTTTCCCTTATCTTTGATGTAACTACTAAGTTTTTTCTTTGTGGTTACCGTGAAGTTTGCATAAAATATTTTATAAATATAACCCTCTATTTTAAGTTAGTAATTATTGAACTTCAATAACATACAGAGACTCTACACTTTTACTTCTCCATAAACACACATTTTATGTTCTTGTAGTTAGAGTTTGCTCTGTTTTATACTATGTATACATTAACAAATTTTTGTCTTTTAACTTTTATATTAAGGTAAAACTAATCTATGCACCATTATTACAGTGTTACATTATTCTGTACCTGTCTGTATATCTACTTTTAACAGTGAGATTATGTTTTCATATAGTTGTATATGTCTTTGCTTCAATTTGAAGAACTCCCTTAAACATAGCTTATAAGACAGACCTAAGGATGTCCACTCAAACTCCTTCAGTGTTTGCTCATCTGAGCCATTATGTCTCTTTCATTGTTTAAATGATAGCTTTGCTTAGTATAGTATTCTTAATTTGCAGGATTTGTTTTTAATTGCAATACTTTGAATAAATCAACTCACTCTCTGCTGGCCTGCAAAATTTCTGCTGAGATACTGCATTTTGTCTTATGGTGATTCCATTATATGTGAGTAGTTGCTTTTCTTTTGCCATTTTCAAAATTCTCTTCTAATCATTTACTTTTGACAATATTACTCTATGCAAAATTATAGTCTTCTTTGAGTTGATTCTATTTAGGATTTGTTTGACCTCCATGAATTTGGATGTCCATTTCTTCAAAAGATTTGGGAAGTTTCCAGTTATTATTTCCTTAAGTACTTTCTGCCACTTCTCTTTTTTTATCTTTTTGAGCTTCCCATGTGCATGTATTGATTCTTTTGATGATTTTCCATATCTCATTGATGTCATCGCTTTTTTACATTCTTCTTTCTTTTTTTCTCCACTGATGGAGTAGTTTTCTTTATTTCTTTATTTATTTTTTTAACTTTATTTTACTTTACAATACTGTATTGGTTTTGCCATACATCAACATGACTCTGCGATGGGTGTACACATGTTCTCAATCCTGAACTCCCCTCTCACTTCCCTCCCCATACCATCTCTCTGGGTCATCCTAGTGCACCAGCCCCAAGCATCCTGTATCCTGCATTGAACCTAGAATGACGATTCATTTATTATATGATATTATACATGTTTCAATGCCATTCTCCCAAATCATCCCACTTTCTCCCTCTCCCTCTCCCTCAGAGTCCAAAAGACTGTTCTATACATCTGTGTCTCTTTTGCTATCTTGCATACAGCGTTATCATTACCATCTTTCTAAATTCCATATATAGGTGTTAGTATAATGTATTAGTGTTTTTCTTTCTGGCTTACTTCATTCCGTATAATCAGCTCCAGTTTCATCCATCTCATTAGAACTGATTCAAATGTATCCTTTTTAATGGCTGAGTAATACTCCATTATGTATATGTACCACAGCTTTCTTATCCATTCATCTGCTGATGGACATCTAGGTTGTTTCCGTGTCCTGGCTATTATAAACAGTGCTGTGATGAACACTGGGGTACACGTGTCTCTTTCGATTCTGGTTTCCTCGGTGTGTATGCCCAGCGGTGGGATTGCTGGGTCATAAGGCAGTTCTATTTCCAGTATTTTAAGGAATCTCCACACTGTTCTCCATAGTGGCTGTACTAGTTTGCATTCCCACCAACAGTGTAAGAAGGTTCCCTTTTCTCCACACCCTCTCTAGCATTTATTGCTTGTAGACTTTTGAATCTCAGCCATCCTGACTGGTGTGAAATGGTACCTCATTGGGGTTTTGATTTGCATTTCTCTGATAATGAGTGACGTTGAGCATCTTTTCATGTGTTTGTTAGCCATCTGTATGTCTTCTTTGGAGAAATGTCTCTTTAGTTCTTTGGCCCATTTTTTGATTGGGTCGTTTATTTTTCTGAAATTGAGCTGCAGGAGTTGCTTGAGTAGTTTTCAAAGGAGTAGTCTTTGAGTTCATTAATTATTTCTTCTGCCTGATGAAGTCTTATATCAGGGCTCTCTATTACATTTTTCATTTTATTCATTGTATTCTTCAGGTCTAGAATTTATCTTTGGTTCATTTTATGATTCTTATCTCCCTGTTAAACTTTTATTTTGTCCATGTAAAGTTTTTCTTATTTTGTTAAATTGTCTGTGTTCTGCAGCTAACTGTATTTATTTAAAACAAATATTTTAACTCTATCATGCAATTTGTGGCTATCACTTTCTTTGGAAATTGTTTTCTTAAATTTTATTTTGCTTTTTTGGTGTCATGTCACCTCAATTTTTCTTGTTTCTTATAATCTTTCATTGGTGCCTGCACATTTGAAGAAGGTATAACCTCTTTCAGACTTTAAGGACTGGCTTCATTGAGGATAGACCTTCACTCCTATGGGCTGTCTGAGTGGGGTGTGTGATAATACCAGGACTGAGAACACACACATGTATGTGTGAGGCACCATTGCCAGGGACATATGATTGGGCACCCGTGGCCTGGGCATAGATATGTAAGACTGTGACTTCAGCTCTGGGCAATTGGCAGTGGTGGCAGCTATGTCTCCAAGGGGCCACAATAGTGGCTAAGGCTCCAGTGAAACACAACAGCAAAGCCTTGAGGCAGCTTCAACAGCTGAAGTAGTGTCAGCATAAATCAAGACTACAGAAGTCCTTAGCAGCAAAGGCTGCCATCGCCCTTACTGGTGGCAAAAGCTGCTCGGGTTCTCAGTGGCAAAGTCTGCTTGGGTCTTATTGCTTTCCTTTTGTCTTATGGAGGAAAGTCAAAACCAAGGGGTCCTTCTCGGTGCCAAGCTGTACCAGCCTATGGGTTTGTGTGATGCAGGTAAATGCGTCTTTCATTTTCTTTTTTTATTTTATTTTATTTTTTTTTAATTTTTTTTTGTATTTATTTATTTTTTTACACGAACTCCCATGTTTGGGAGTTCGTCTTTCATTTTCTATGTGGCCACAATCAGTTTTTTATCTTCTTCTTGGTTGCTTCAGCCTGTTAATTTTACTCCAGAGCTCTCCCAAGACAATTTTTGTCCATGGGTAGTTGTTATATTATTGTTTTGGGTGGGGCATAAGGGTTGAGACCTTTTTTACTGCCATCTTATTGATGTCACCTTCAACATATCCCATGGTAGAGTGGAAACAAGAGACCCTAATAACCACAGGAAGGCCCCTAGTCTGACATAGGCTGGCTGAGTTTTAAAAACACCAGTACATTTTGAGTTTATTTTTGTGTGTGGTGTTAGGAAGTGATCTAGTTTCATTCTTTTACAAGTGGTTTTGTTCATTGCAGCACTGTTTATAATAGCCAGGACATGGAAACAACCTAGATGTCCATCAGCGGATGAATGGATAAGAAAGCTGTGGTACATATACACAATGGAGTATTACTCAGCCATTAAAAAGAATACATTTGAATCAGTTCTAATAAGATGGATGAAACTGGAACCAATTATACAGAGTGAAGTAAGCCAGAAAGAAAAACACCAATACAGTATACTAACACATATATATGGAATTTAGAAAGATGGTGATGAGGACCCTGTATGCAGGACAGCAAGAGAGACGCAGATGTGTAGAGCGGACTTTTGGACTCTGAGGGAGAGGGAGAGGGAGAGGGTGGGATGATTTGGGAGAATAGCATTGAAATATGTGTACTATCATGTAGGAAATGAATCGCCAGTCTGTGTTCGATGCAGGATGCAGGATGCTTGGGGCCTGTGTATGGGGATGATCCAGAGGGATGATGGGGGATGGGAGGAGGGAGGGGGGTTCATGTTTGGAAGTTCGTGTACACCCGTGGCGGATTCATGACAATGTATGCCAAAATCAGTAGAGTACTGTAAAGTAAAATAAAATAAAATTAAAAAAAAAATCATTCCTCAATTTGGTAACCATAGAAATTTGGACACTTCGGAAGACACTGAGAATTTTACAATGTGAAGGACATGAAGAATCCAAAGCAATGTAAGTTCACCAGAGACTGAGGTTGTATCTCAATTCAGTAAAATTTTAGCGAACTGACACGATAAGGGAATGGATATTCTAGTATTTTATTGGTATCCATACTAGTGATTTTCATGGATTTTTGGCCATGGAAATATTTTCAGAAATCCAAAGTGTCAAAGAGCTAAAACAGACCTGATCTGGTTGAAGCAATGGTAGACAAAGCGTTTTGTCATCACGATGTTGCTCTCCTCACACTCTTTTGACACGTATCATTTAACATTGTGTCTGGTACATAGCAGACATTTAAGTTATATTTTTGAATGAGTAAATGATTAAGTGAATGAGGCACCTAGGAAGAATCACTAACGGTCTGTGAAACAGTTTTAAAATCCGCTCTATAACTCATTGGGCTTCCCTTGTAGCTCAGTCGGTAAAAAATCTGCCTGCAATGCAGGAGACCCGGGTGCAATTCCTGGGTTTGGAAGATCCCCTGGAGAAGGAAATGGCAATCCACTCCAGCATTCTTGCTTGGAGAATCCCATGGACAGAGGAGCCTGGAGGGCTACAGTCCACGGGGTCACAAGAGTCAGACACAACTTAGCGACTAAACGACCACTATAACTCATTCATTTTAAGGATGAGAAATATGGAAGATATGAGAAACAGTAAATATAGACCTAATACCATTCCATGTTTGTTTGAGGATTCAGAAGGCCTTCGCATTCCTACTATTACTAAGTTGCTTCAGTCGTGTCCGACTCTCTGTGACTCCATAGAGGGCAACCCTGGGATTCTCCAGGCAAGAATACTGGAGTGGGTTGCCATTTCCTTCTCCAATGCATGAAAGTGAAAAGTGAAAGTGAAGTCCCTCAGTTGTGCCAGACTCTTAGTGACCCCATGGACTGCAGCTTACCAGGCTCCTCCGTCCATGGGATTTTCCGGGCAAGAGTACTGGAGTGGGGTGCCATTGCTCTTATTCCTACTGCTACTGCTAAGTCACTTCAGTCGTGTCCGACTCTGTGCGACCCCATAGATGACAGCCCACTAGGCTCCTCTGTCTCTGGGATTCTCCAGGTAAGAATACTGGAGTGGGGTGCTATTGCCTTCTCCAATACATGAAAGTGAAAGCGAAAGTGAAGTCGCTCCGGCGTGCCAACTGTTTGCGACCCCATGGATTGCAGCCTACCAGGCTCCTCCATCCATGGGACTTTCCAGGCAAGAGTACTGGAGTGGGGTGCCATTGCCTTCTCCAGCTCTCATTCCTAGCAGAGCTTAAATACCAAGCATCATTATTTTAATGCTACAATACCCCAAAAGAGGTTTCCTATATTTTGGTTGTATAAAAAATGTATTTTATTATGAGACTCCTGAGCATGAATTGCATTTCCAGAAAAATGATAAAGACCATAGCTATGTGATATCACACATGAAGACAAAACAACACAATTCAAATCACAAATTTCATTTTATCTATAGATTTGGCTCTTCACATATTCAAAATCTAAGTGCCTTTGAAACTGATGCATGCATGCTAAGTCACTTCCATGGTGTCTGACTCTTTACGACCCCATGGACTGTAGCCCACAAAGTCATTCAGTTAAATTATTCAGATTATATTCCATTATAGGTTATTACAAGATGTTGAATATAATTTCCCATGCTATATAGCGGATGCTTGTTTTTTAGCTATTCTGTGTATAGTAATTTGTATCTGTTAATTTTATATTCCTAATTTGTCTCTCCCTCCACCCTTTGCTAATCATAATTTGTTTTCCATGTCTATTTTTGTTTTGTATATAGATTCACTTGTATTATTTTTAGATATGACATATGTGCTATCATAGTATTTGTCTGACTTCACTAAGTATAACATTCTCTAGGTTTAGCTGCAGACAGCAATATTTCATTTTGTCTTGTGGCTGAGTAATATTTCATTGTGTATGGGTATGTGTATGTTTGTGGCACATCTTTAGCCAATTATCTGTTGATGAGCACTTGGACTGTTTCCATATCTTTGCAATTGGAAATAGTACTGTTATGAACGTTGAGGTGCATGTATCTTTTAAAATTAAAGTTTTCATTTTTCCCATATATCCCTACCTTTTATAGCTAGAGGTTAGTTTTATGAGGATGATGAGTTTGTTTTGTTCACCTATGCCTAAAATGGTGCCTAAAATGATACATTTCATAGTAGGCACTCAATAAATATTTATTGAATGAATAATAGCGAGTCAATAAATATCATCTAAAGCTAGAAAATCAATAAATAGAGGTTGACAAGTGTTATTTAAATTTTCAAGAATATTTAAAGAAACAGTCAATATTCAAGAAATTTAAATTCTCAAATTATCAGTGGGAAAAAATAAAACACAAACCTTATGCATATGCAAGTACATTAAGTATGAGATTACTAGCTAAGATGATTGAATAGCATTTCAGCGATGTACACAGGACATTATACAATAAAGTTCTAGCGTGTGTCTTTATGCAACAAAATAATTTGGCATTAAAATACATAAATAAAAATTTGAAACAGGAAGAAATAGGCACTGATGCTCACTGCTGTCCATTCCCAGGCCATCCCCTTTTCCTGCTCCCCTCAGCTTTATTGAGATATAATTGATATATAACTGATATATAACTAAGGTGTACAATGAGTTGATTTGATAAATTTACAGTTGACAATATGATTACCACCATAGTGTTAGCTAACATTTCTATCATATCACATAATTACCATTTCTTTTTCATAGCTAGAAGATTTAAGATATATTCTCTTAGTAACTTTTAAGTATATAATACAGCATTATTATTTCTAATCACAATGTTGTACATTAGATCCTTTGGACTTATTCATCTTGTTGGAGAAGACTCTTGAGAGTCCCTTGGACTGCAAGGAGATCCAACCAGTCCATTCTGAAGGAGATCAGCCTTGGGATTTCTTTGAAAGGAATGATGCTAAAGCTGAAACTCCAGTACTCTGGCCACCTCATGCGAAGAGTTGACTCATTGGAAAAGACTCTGATGCCGGGAGGGATTGGGGGCAGGAGGAGAAGGGGACGACAGAGGATGAGATGGCTGGATGGCATCACCGACTCGATGGATGTGAGTTTGAGTGAACTCTGGGAATTGGTGATGACAGAGAGGCCTGGCGTGCTGTTATTCACAGGGTCGCAAAGAGTCAGACACGACTGAGTGACTGAACTGAACTGGAAATTTATACTCNTGCTAAAGCTGAAACTCCAGTACTTTGGCCACCTCATGCGAAGAGTTGACTCATTGGAAAAGACTCTGATGCCGGGAGGGATTGGGGGCAGGAGGAGAAGGGGACGACAGAGGATGAGATGGCTGGATGGCATCACCGACTCGATGGATGTGAGTTTGAGTGAACTCTGGGAATTGGTGATGACAGAGAGGCCTGGCGTGCTGTTATTCACAGGGTCGCAAAGAGTCAGACACGACTGAGTGACTGAACTGAACTGGAAATTTATACTCTCCCACTTCATTCACCCCCAGCCCCTGGCAACCACCATTTAACTATCTATCAATTTGGCTTTTATAGATTTCACTTAAAAGGAATATTATACAATATTTGTCTTTCTATTTTATTTCACTTAAAATGTCCTCAATGACCATTCATGTTGTCCTATAAGGTACAATTTCCTTCTTTCTCATGGCTGAATTTACACATATATCACAACTTCTTTATCTATTTATCTATTGAGAGACATATAGGTTATTTCCATATCTTCATTATTATAAATAATGCTGCAAAAAACATGGTGTAGAAATTTCTTTGATACCCTGTTTCCATTTTCTTTGAATATATACCCTGATGTGTGACTACTGGGTCATATGGTAGGTCTTTTTAAAATTCTGTGAAGAACCTCAATTCTGTTTTCCATCATGGCTGTACCAGTATACATTCTTACCAGCAGTACACAAAGGTTCCTTTTTTTCTACATCCTAAACAACACTTGTTATCTTTTACCTTCTTGATGCTAGCTTTTCTAACAAGTGTGAGGTGATAACTCATTGTGGTTTTCATTTGCATTTCCTTGATGTTTAGTGATGTTGAGCATCTTTTCATGTCATCCCCTTAATGCATACAGTCAAAATGATCAAAGAGGTGAATTCTTGTGCACCTCTAAGAAACATATAATGTGAATGCTATTAATATATAAAACGTTTTCAAGATCAAAAAATGGCAAAATTCAAAATACAATTTACAAAACCATCTTAATACTGACTACAAACCCTTACAAAAGGGTACTCCTTACATATATACAATGGAATGTTACTCAGCCATTAAAAAGAATGAAATAATGCCATTTGCAGCAGCATGGATGGACCCCTAGAGATTGTCATATTGAGTGAAGTAAGCCAGACAGAGAAGGAGCAATGTCATACATCATCATTTATATGTGGAATATAAGATGAAATGATATAAATGAACTTATAAGCAGAAAGAAACTCACAGACTTGTACAAACTTATTGTCACCAAAGGGAAGAGTAGGGGAAGGTATAGTAAGGTATTTGGGATGGACATGTACACACTACTATATTTAAAACTGACACGGACCTACTAAATAGCACAAGGAACTCTGCTCAAAGTTATATGGGAGCCTGGATGGGAGGGGAGTTTGGGGAGAATGGATACATGTATATGTATGGCTGAATCCCTTCACTGTTCACTTGAAACTATCACAACATTGTTAATTAGCTATACCCTAATACAAAATAAAAAGTTTTAAAAAAGGATACCTCCAAAAACATAGAAACTGTCTTTAAATACGATTCTCTTTCTAACTATGATTCAAATATCTTAAAGATAACATGAGAAGATGGAATCAGGCAGTTAATTAAACATAAACTAAACCTTGGTCCACTGGCTACTGCTGCTGCTGTTGCTAAGTCGCTTCAGTCGTGTCCGACTCTGTGTGACCCCTGGGAGAGGGAGAGGGAGAGGGTGGGATGATTTGGGAGAATAGCATTGAAATATGTGTACTATCATGTAGGAAATGAATCGCCAGTCTGTGTTCGATGCAGGATGCTTGGGACTGGTGTATGGGGATGATCCAGAGGGATGATGGGGGGTGGGAGGAGGGAGGGGGGTTCATGTTTGGGAGTTCATGTACACCCGTGGCGGATTCATGTCAATGTATGCCAAAATCAGTAGAGTACTGTAAAGTAAAATAAAATAAAATTTAAAAAATAAATTAATTAAAATAAAATAAAAATAGTGAAAAGGATTAGATTAAGTTGATGTTATCTTTATCCTGCTCAGAACAACTCCACCCAAATCAGAAAGAAATCAACATCAAATCACAGATTGGCTATGGGGTAAATCACAGCATTTCATCTACACAAAGTTCCTGACATAGAGCTGTAGCTAGAACCTGAGAAATCAGGCAGCTTTCTGCCTTAGTGAGCTCTTCACCTACTCAGGCCTTAGACCAGCTACTTTCTCCATCCACTCTGGATTCCAGGTGCAAAGATTGGTCTTATTAACATGATATCATAGTCTCCTGAACTCACAGAGTTTTATAAGATTAAAATGATATAATTGTGAATATACTTTGAAAAATCAGTTTTACAAATGTAAAGGATCATGTATACTAATCATTTTACTAAAAAATAATTAAATTATCATTAGATTGCTCAGTCTCTTCTCTACTGATTTTTTTTCCTATTTGTATAGAGACTGGAATGAAAAAAAAATCTGGAACTGGAAGCACATATATAACAAACACACTTAAATAGAGGATACTTTGAAAAAAGACTACTGTGCATCACCAATCAGTTCAAGTTCCCTGAAAAGTAATTTATGGAAAGATAAGTTCTAGAATGCAGCATGCCTTAAAACCCCCTAAAATGAGGTAATCCATGTAAAGTACTTAGAACAGTGTTTGGCACATAGTAATTGCCAAAAAAATGTTAGCTATTGCTATTATAAATATTAAAAGTCACTTTTATACTTAGGAATAATCCTGTATTTCCTTATATGACTCTATGCATTCATTTAAGAATCAGTAAGCAACATCTTTTCTGTTGTGTATATTTGCTGTCTTTTTATTTTTTCATTTTCATGTAATATCACTAGCAGAGACTGTGGAGTCAGGAAGATTTGAATTCTAACACCAGTCCACTCACATACTAGCTCACATACTAACCTTGAGGGTTTGTTTACATTTGGGTAAGAAGGGAACAAATATAGGTGGTCCCTTCTCGAGAGCTAAAGTTACTATTCCTTCTCTGTTTTCCTCTGTATGTCTGCTTCATTCTTCTCTGCCAGTTCATCTCCCCAGCTTAACCTTGTAACTGCCCCCTAGTATTTCCAGGCTTTCTATGTTAATTAGAGTCATCAACAATAGCACCTCTTGATTCTTATTCATGAGAGAAGAGAGAGAATGTGTGTCTATGCACAAATGAGAGGTTCTGGCTCTTGGACTGTGTACTCACTTTAGTATCAACCGAATTTGGTTGGCAGAAGTAGGGAGGGAGGAAGTGGCTTTTGGCATGGATCACAATTCCTGGGGCAGCAGGACTGTGGCCAGTAAAGCAGATCACTACCAGCTCACATTTTAGCCATCACATTCACATCCTCACTTCAAGTGTTTCCTTTGACGTTTATGCCCTTTCCTGGCTTTCTGCCTTGGACATACCCATGTTTCCTTCAAAGATCAGCTCCCATCTCACTTCCTCTCTAAAATCTTCTCTGAATTTCCTTATCCAGTTGGCTGAAATGATTGCATCATGGTCTATATCATTTTAAAATTCCTTCAAAGGCACATATATTTGTATCACTGGGGAGTCTATGTTTTATAAAAACAGAAATCATGTAAATGCCTAACACATAATTTTCCTTCCATTCTCCAGACAAGCAACTAGGAATTGAAGAGTCTAATTCTTGCTTTACAGCCTCTCTTCTTGAGATTGTAGGAGATTTGGGATAAGAAGATAAAAATTCCAAGAAGAGCTGGGCTAAGGAACCTCAAAGAATGTGGTCTCTTGACAATTGTTAAGGGGCATGAGTTGACAAGGTGATAAACTGGACACTTAGATACTGTAAAAAGTGCTGCAATCCGAAATTGTGTTGATGTCATATACAGTAATAAAACACCAATTTTCTAAACTGTGACATTACATATGCCCATTAAGTATTATGAACTCATTAAGGCCTAGAAATAATCTACAAACCAGGCTGGTCTCTGGTTTTCATGGCCATGACCTTAAAGATAGACTCTGACAGATCTTAAAGATAGACTCTGATATCAGTAACGGTAAATAGTATAGAAGGTGACTCAAGGTTGGAGGATAAACACAAGGCTGGGAGAATACAAAGCAGGGACCACCCAGCTGAGCAGAACATGCTGGAGAATCATAACTCAGGAGACAACATCCAAGCTGAGCTCAAAAGTGATTAGAAATAATACACATGATTCAAAAGTAGGCAGTATATTCTAGGAAGGTAGTAAGGCTTATATGAAGGTATTTTAACAGAATTGCACATTCTGTAAGTAGTCTTTCTGTGGCTACTTGTATGAGTAAGAAGCATAAGGAGTGAAGATGAGAAAAAAAGTCTAATGAAGGGGAAGTGGACTAGTTCTCAGAGGACTTCAAAGGCCATATATAAGAATTCAGACCTCTACTGAGACACTGGGGAGTCAAGGGGTGTTAAACACAATAATTAAATAAAATTAAGCAGTTTGTTTTTAGCAAAGATGATTACTTTGGATGCATCTGCTTCAAGCAATTGAAAATCATGATTTGTTTGGTTTTAATATAAAGGAAACCTTAGTTGATGATCAGTTAATTGGCAACTCAAAAGTCACCTCAAAATCTTTTTATCTTTTCATTCTACATGCTGGATTGTTCTTATGTGATAATTCTTCACTGTTGCAAAGTGGTTGCCACAGTTCCAGCCTTTGCATACTTTTGTCTAACATGCAGTACCATCTATTTTTCAACTCTCTATGTAGGAGGGAAAAAAAATCTTTACTAAGTACACAACCCCAAGTAGACTTCTTGTGTCTCATGGCCAGGTTTGCGTCCACTCTTATGCCTAAATGACTGATTGGTCAGTACAGTTGACTTATATTAAATTAGACACACTCTTTGAGTCTGGATATCTCATGGTTTACCAGAAGAAGAGGAATACCTTAAAAAGTGGAATTCTGTTCACAAGGAGGCAGGAGTGAGGTACTTGTTGATAAGACCACAAGCTGGATCTGCCACAATAACTCCAGGTATGAATAAATACCTGAAGCAGGAACACTTTGTTCTTTTAAAGTACCCAAACAACATGTGATGAGGCATGATGTGTTATAACATGAGTGAAGATAAGAAGGAAAATTAAGAAGTTTTTTAGGATTGGAATCAAAGCAATTTTGTGGAAGTATTTCTGCAAACACACCCCAACAAGAAGTATTTATACTTGGACCAAGTTTGGCATCTACTGTGCTGCGCTATGCTTAGTTGCTCAGTCGTACCCAATTCTTTGTGACCCCATGGATTGTAGCCCATTAGACTCCTCTGTGTCTCCAGGCAAGAATACTAGAGTGGGCTGCCATGCCCTCCTCCAGAGTTGTCATCTTCTAGTCCTATACATTTCAAGTAAACTCAGAAAGTGAGAGGTTTAACTAGAAGCTGCTTCAACGTGAAACCTCTGGCAGCCCAGTACAATAAGCTGCCCAGAAGGCTAAAAGGATGTCAACCTAAAGTGTGCTAAATCACTGTTTGTTTTACTTAGCAATTTGACAATGAGCATCTTGAGAGAATCACTACCAAATGACTTGCAGGATAGAGGGCATTCAGCTTCAAAATCTGAATGTATCTATAATTACTGTGAGCTACATGAATGTAGGAAAAATGTTTACATAAACAAAATAAAGACAGGGTTTTAACTGCACACAATTTACATTAATAAGCATAGTTTTACTAATATAGTCAAATTCTAATATTTACAAGCTTAACCAAGATCAGGTGCATCTGAATCCCAGTTGTTTAATTAAAACGTATTTGAACTACTCAACTGTCACTCAAAACTCCTCTTCTAAAACACCTTTTTTAAAACTTTCACTTAGTTTAAACACTAGTTTTTCTTTATTTATCATTTTCATGGAATTAAATGTGTAAGTAAAATGGTATTTCCACTTTTCTCCTGATTACCAGTGGCAGAAAATGTAGATCTTCTCTACTGGAGCTATAAGAATCATGGCTACAGGATTCATTATCAAGGCCCGGGGTGATATTTAAACTCTACAGTTCTTAATTGACACCTTCAGCTTAGGAAAGTAATGAGCCCACTTAGTTCCAAATATTTGGTATGATATGATGACCATAAAAATTAAAGTCACAATTTGAAACAATGGAAGCTAAAAGATTTCTAGTGCAAGCCTTTTCATCTTCTCTGTAGTGAAGATACAAACTCATTTTTACTCACAGCTGAAATAGTTTACTTCAAATTTTTACTTAACTGAACTTAGATTAACTTACCTGACATGCAGCAAAACAATCTACTGACACCAGGTTGTGGTGAAGGAAAGTGCAGCAATTATTTCAAGGTACCAAGAAAGAAGAATAGGTACAAAAGACCAAACTCCCCAGTGGCTTTCAGGAAGAGTTTAAAAAGATGAGGTTAGTTAGTGGCGTGGGCTACAGGTACCTGATCAGCTCATGCACAGTTCTCTGATTGGTTGATGGTGAAATAACCAGGTAAGGTCACAAGAGTCAGCATTATCAATCCTCTGGACTCCAGACTATGTGGTGTCTACATGCTCACAGTCATCATGCAGCTTACCTTTTACACTTGGTGCGACTTTTAGTGTCTGCAGAACAACTCAAGTATATGGTACAAGATATTATCTACAGCCCTTGAGAAGGAACTACAGTTCTTTGACTTTGATTTATGGCTAAACTATTATTATTTTTTCTTGCTTGACTACTTTATTCTCTTTGTGCTCTTTCTCACTTCTTTGATTAAATGTGCTCCTTGGAATTCAGGGAAGGCCTAGGAGGTTAAAGCGTCTCTACAAACAAAAGGCAGAGGACCCTAAGGTGTCTGTCTCTAGGAAGGCCTTGAAGAGTCCTGTTCAGTTTCAAAAATGCTACTTTGCGTGTGGATACAAGTGAGTTGCTGTTTTTTGTTTGGTTTGGTTTTTCTTTATTTAACGTGGTTAGTAACTCATGGCCCCTTGCCTGGAGTCAAATACATTCTGCCATTATCTTTTAAGTCATCCTCAAAACATAATCTGCAACCCAGTCTAACAGTTATGAATAACTTCTCTCCACAGGACTTCCCTGATAGCCTAGTTGGTAAAGAATCTGCCTGCAATGCAGGAGACCCTGATTTGGTTCCTCTGTCAGGAAGATCCACTGGAGAAGGGATAGGCTGCCCACTTGTATTCTTGGGCTTCTCTTGTGGCTCAGCTGTTAAAGAATCTGCCTGCAATGTGGGGGAGACCTGGGTTCAATCCCTGGGTTGGGAAGATCCCCTGGAGAAGGAAAAGGCCTGGATAATTCCATGGACTGTATAATCCATAGGGTTGCAAACAGTCAGACCATCACTTTCACTTTCTTCTCTCCACTCTAGGCAGCAATCTTTTGTGGGAACAATATGTTTCTCCATATCATCTTATTTCTTCAGCTACGCTCAGATTCAGTTTTTAAATACTCAGTTTGCTTTTGACATAGGCAATGAGGTTTTCTGTGTTTGTGTGTGTGTGTGTACATGTGTTTGTGTTAGTACTTTCTATGAAAAGAATACCCATTAGGAATAAAAACTTGTTTTTAATAGCACATTATCAAGAATGACATTTTAGCCCAGGAAAATAAAGGGAAAAGGAAGTCAAATTCACTCTATCGAGAAGTTTGTTTTTAGATAAAGCCATGAAAAAGATGATGATGGGGCACTGTTGGAGTAGGGACAACTTCCACAATTTTGGACGGATGGTCATAACAGCCTCACATCTTAGATTCCAGTGCCAAGTGCACACTGCACAAGTGCAGTTGCAGAAAGGCATTTCTTCAGGCATGGGGTGCAGACCCTCTGCTTCTCCTACAGCCTGTGATGCAGAGTGCCTACGGTACAAGTAATCTCCCAAGTGTGAGTACTGGTAGCAATAAATGATGATTACCCTCTCCCCCTGGGTCTGCAAGGACTAGGAATCACTTACTAATTTTTCATGATGATTCCACTCAGTGTCCTACAAACTCTACACCCCTGTGTGAAGGGGAACACAAGGGTGGGGGGTGGAGAGCATAGAGGTGTGCTCACCAGGAACTGGGCATCATTCTCCACACTCTTACCTCATGTCCTAGGGCCTCAGGACTGCCCTGAAGAATGGGTGCTCTTATAGGGTGAAGTACAGGATCCTGGTAAAGGGGCAACTGAGGCTGAGCCAACCAGAGTAGGAGACACAGTCTTTAAAAAAGAACTTTCTTTCCTTTATAAGTGAAATAAGTACCGACCACAGACAATTGTTCTGAATATTAAATGAGGATATATACATAAAGTAGTTATGTTAGGATGGTGACTAAAAACATTAAGCCCTTGGTTTTACATTCCCTATTTTACAGATTATTATTCTAAGGCTCAAAGTAACTACTGAATGACATCTGAAAAACTCTGATTCCACCAGACCTGTTTGATTCTGTTTGTCTTTCCACAACCCCTTATCTCAAATAACAATACAACACATCCATAACTAAGATGTTTGAAATCAGAAGTCATTTTCACTGGTTCAATAAATATTCCAAGCTTATTTAGAATCACTCCTTTTGCCCTTTGTTTTGTGTAGATATGCTAGAATTAGCAACACTGAAGCAATTATCCATGAAATTATCCCCAAATTATAATAGCATGCCTGTAGAATGGTATTTTTCATGTAAATTAATAGTGGATGAGTTCACTAGGACTGTCTTTAAAATGAATCCCAAGGAATTCATAACAAGAAACTATTTACTTTAGCAATTCCAGAAACTATGCAATGTGTGTAATTACAAAACACATCAAGAGGGAAAAAGTCTACCTATCAGCAAGCTGAAAATATATAAATAATCCCTTGAAATTTATATGGTTTCAATTTCAGAAACAGATGTTCCTTTTTTATCATCTTCACTTATTTTCACATGTTGTTGCCTGGGGGAGAAAATGGCAACCCACTCCAGTATTCTTGCTTGGATAATCCCATGAACAGAGGAGCCTGGCAGGCTACAATCCATGGAGTCACAAAGCATCAGACACGACTGAGTGACTGAGCATACATACATTATTACTTAGTATCTAAACACAGCAAACATTAATAAAAGTAACTCTCCTTAATTTAAACATAAAAGATCATTAGATGATCCATCATCCTATCTGATGGTAAGGGTTATGCCCTGGTCACCAGGCATCTGAACTAGTGGATAATGTAGAGAAAGCATGTGATTGGAACCAACTGACTAGAAACCAAAGGCATTGGCCAAGAGATCTTTGCCTCTGTCTTTAGTTTGCAGGAGGAATGCCTTAGGCCAGGATGGGTGTTGGGGAGAGAAATGATAGAATCAGTATTAGCATTCGTCATAAAATTTTATTATCCTTAGCAACTTATGCTTATCCCCACTTTGATATTTGCTATGAGGTGAGCAAAGAATTTAGTCTCACTTTACAGAATAATTAATCTGTGGCCCAGAGGTTTCAAAAAAAAAAAAAAATACAAATCCGTCCCACAGGATGGAAAGAGCAGAGATTTGATCACAGTTCTACTGACCTGATCTGTATCTGTTTCCGGTACACAGTCCTTGGAGCTTATTTACTTTAACTCAGCATCTGATACACAAACTCCCTGGACTGTAAAGTAAGGGTAATAATAGTCAGTGCATACCAGTTGGAAAAAGAACAAAACATACTGCCTGAACTTGAACAACTTTAGTTCTTTCAGGGCAGACAATGAAGGATAGAGAACAGAAGGGTAAGTTGAGGAGGGAGGCAGTGGGGGACACCTTCAAAATGGGAGAAGAAGAAGATGGAGCTATGGGTGTTTGAGCCAGAAGTTCAGTTCAATTCATTCATTCAGTCATGTCCAACTCTTTATAACCTAAGGAACTGCAGCACGCCAGGTTTCCCTGTCCATCACCAACTCCCTGAGCTTACGTAAATTCATATCCATTGAGTCAGTGATGCCATCTGACCATTGCATCCCCTGTCGTCCCTTTCTCCTTTCACCTCCAATCTTTTCCAGCATCAGGGTCTTTTCAAATGAGTCAGTTCTTCCCATCTGGTGGCCAAAGTATTGGAGCTTCAGCTTCAGCATCAGTTCTTCCAATGAATACTCAGGACTGTTTTCCTTTAGGATTGACTGGTAGGATCTCCTTGCAGTAGAAGGGACGCTCAAGAGTCATCTCCAACTCCACAGTTCAAAGCTTCAGTTCTTCAGCACTCAACCTTCTTCATAGTCAAATTCTCAAATCCATAAATTACTACCAGAAAAACCATAGCTTTGACTAGATGGACATTTGTCAGCAAAATAATTTCTCAGCTTTTAAATATGCTGTCTAGGTTGGTCATAGCTTTTCTTCCAAGGAACAAGTGTCTTAATTTCATGGCTCCAGTCACTATCTGCAGTGATTTTGGAGTCCCCCAAAATAAAGTCTATCACTGTTTCCATTGTTTTCCAGTCTATTTGCCATGAAGTGATTGGAATGGATGCCATGATCTTAGTTTTCAAAAAGTTTGGTTTTAAGCCAACTTTTCACTCTCCTCTTTCACTTTCATCAGGAGGCTTTTTATTCTTCTTCACTTTCTGCCATAAAGGTGGTGTCATCTGCACATCTGAGGTTATTTATATTTCTCATGGCAATCTTGATTCCACCTTGTGCTTCATCCAGCCTGGCATTTCGCATGATGTACTCTACATATAAGTTAAATAAGCAGGGTAACAATATGCAGCCATGACGCACTCCTTTTCTGATTTGGAACCAGTCTTTTCTTCCATGTTCAGTTCTAACTTTTGTTTCTTGACCTGCATACAGATTTCTCAGAAGGCAGGTTAAGTGGTCTGGTATTCCCATCTCTTTAAGAATTTTCCAAAGTTTGTGTGATCCACACAGTCAAACGCTTTGGCAAAGTCAATAAAGCAGAAGTAGATGTTTTCATGGATCTCTCTTGCTTTTTCCATGATCCAATGTATGTAGATAATTTACCTCTTGTTCCTCTGCCTTCCCTAAATCCTGCTTGAATATCTGGAAGTTCATGTGTTGTTGAAGCCTGGCTTGGAGAATTTGAGCATTGTTTTGCTAGTGTGAGACGAGTGCAATTGTACAGTAGTTTGTACATTCTTTGGCATTGCCTTTCTTTGGAATTGGAATGAAAACTGACCTTTTCCAGTCCTGTGGCCACTGCTGAGTTTTCCAAATTTGCTGGCTTATTGAGTGCAGCACTTTCACAACATCATCTTTTAGGATTTGAAATAGCTCAATTGGAATTCCATCACCTCCACTAGCTTTGTTTGTAGTGATGCTTCCTAATGCCCACTGAAATTCACATTCCAGGATGTCTGCTTCTAGGAGAGAGATCATGCCACTGTGGTTATCCAGGTAATGAATCTTTTTTGTACAGTTCATCTGTGTATTCTTGCCACCTCTTCTTAATATCTTCTCCTCCTGTTAGGTCAACAGTATTGCTGTCCTTATTGTGCCCATCTTTGCATGAAATGTTCCCTTGGTATCTCTAATTTTCTTTAAGAAATTTCTAGACTTTCCCATTCTATTGTTTTCCTCTATTTCTTTGCACTGATCACTAAGGAATGTTTGCTTATCACTCCTTTGTACTTTGGAACTGTGCACTCAAGTGGGTATATCTTTCCTTTTCTTCTTTGCCTTTAAATTCTCTTCTTTTCTCAGCTATTTGTAAGGTCTCCTCATACAACCATTTTGCCTTTTTGCATTTCTTTTTCTTCAGAATGGTCTTGATCACTGCCTCCTGGACAATGTCATGAACCTCTGTCTATAGTTCCTTAAGCACTTTGTCTGTCAGATCCAATCCCTTCAGTCTATTTGTCACTTCCACTGTATAATCATGAGGGATTTGATTTAGCTCATATCTGAATGGTCTAGTGGTTTTCCCTCTCTTCAGTTTAAGTCTAAATTTTTCAGTAAGAAGTTCATGGTTTGAGCCGAAGTCAGCTCTCAGTCTTGTTTTTACTGACTGTATAGAGCTTCTCCATTTTTGGCTGCAAAGGATATATAAAATATGATTTTGGTGTTGACCATCTGGTGACGTCCATGTACAGAGTCATCTCTTGCGTTGTTGGAAGAGGGTGTTTGCTATGACCACTGTGTTCTCTTGTCACACTTCCGTTACCCTTGGCCTGCTTCATTTTGTACTCCAAAGCTAATTTGCTATTACTCTAGGTATTTCTTGACTTCCTACATTTTCATTTCAGTCCTCTATAATGAAAACGACATTATTTCTGATGTTAGTTCTAGAAAGTCTTGCAGGTCTTTAAAGAACCATTCACCTTCAGCTTCTTGAGCATTACTGGTTGGGGCATAGACTTGGATAGCTGTGATATTGGGTGGTTTGCCTTGGAAACGAATAGAGATCATTCTGTAATTTTTGAGATTGCGTCCAAGTAACTGCATTTTGAACTCTTTTGTTGACTATGATGGCTACTGCATTTCTTCTAGGGGATTCTTGCCCACAATAGTAGATATAATGGTCATATCAGTTAAATTCACTCACTTCAGTCCATTTTAGTTTCAGTTCAGTTCAGTCACTCAGACGTGTCCGACTCTTTGTGACCCCATGGACTGCAGCACTCCAGGCCTCCCCGTCCATCACCAACTCCCAGAGTTTACCCAAACTCATGTCCATTGATTTGGTGATGCCATCCAACCATCTCATCTTCTGTTGTCCCCTTCTCCTTTTGCCCTCAATCTTTCCCAGCATCAGGGTCTTTTCAAATGAGTCAACTATTCACATCAGGTGGCCAAAGTATTGGAGTTTCAGTTTCAACACCGGTCCTTCCAATGAACACCAGGACTGATCTCCTTTAGGATGGACTGGTTGGATATCCTTGCAGTCCAAGNCTGTCCATCACCATCTCCCGGAGTTCACTCAGACTCACGTCCATCGAGTTGGTGATGCCATCCAGCCATCTCATCCTCTGCTGTCCCCTTATCCTCCTGCCCCCAATCCCTCCCAGCATCAGAGTCTTTCCAAATGAGTCAGCTCTTCGCATTAGTGGCCAGAGTATTGGCGTTTCAGCTTCAGCATCACTCCTTCCAATGAACACCCAGGGTTGATCTCCTTCAGAATGGACTGGTTGGATCTCCTTGCAGTCCAAGGGACTGTCAAGAGTCTTCTCCAACACCACAGTTCAAAAGCACCAATTCTTTGGCACTCAGCTTTCTTCACAGTTCAACTCTCACATCCATACATGACCATGGAAAAACCATAGCCTTGACTAGACAGACCTTTGTTGGCAAAGTAATATCTCTGCTTTTCTTTTTTTTTTTAATTTATGGTCAACTGATTTATACTTCTTCATTTGAGGAGACAGAAAATGCTTCTCACTGAAAATAAATTCCTAACACATGAAAAGTTTTATCTTTTCTTTTTCCATGTTGAGTTTTTTTCATAGTCATTGGCTAAATGTTGCTGCAAAATTTAATTTTAAATTGATACATNTCTTTTTTTTTTTAATTTATGGTCAACTGATTTATACTTCTTCATTTGAGGAGACAGAAAATGCTTCTCACTGAAAATAAATTCCTAACACATGAAAAGTTTTATCTTTTCTTTTTCCATGTTGAGTTTTTTTCATAGTCATTGGCTAAATGTTGCTGCAAAATTTAATTTTAAATTGATACATTTTTGTCTTTATGTTAAAATTTGAAAATACATCCTATCTCTGGGAATATTATGACAGAAACAAAAAACTGAAATGCAAAATGAAGCTATTGAAGATGTCTGACAAGAAAATATGGACACACAAATACCCTCATAAATCTCAGTAAAGTATAATTCAGTTTTGCTCCAGATTAAAAAAATCTTGCTTGCTGGTTTGAGCTGAAGTTATACTGGCCCCACCTTGCACTGTTCACTTTCCATGGAAAGCAATCCTGTTGTCTGTCTTTTTTGACCCCTTGGTATGCACAGCTGTGGTGGGGCCATTACCAATTTGTCACTTCAGACAATGCTTCCTTCTGTGCTTTCTTAGTTTATCCCCCATAGACCATGGGCATGCAGTCCAAGGCTTTGCAATATCCCCTGGCTTCCAGGAAGATACGGACTAACCAGGATTTAACCATCCCAGGAAGGTTCTGGTTTGCTGAGAGAGGATGCTAAGAGTCAGGACATTATCACAGACACTGGCCAAGCAGAACTGTAGGTTTTAATTTAGTTCAGTTCAGTTCAGTTCAGTCGCTCAGTCGTGTTTGACTCTGTGAGACACCATGAATCGCAGCACACCAGACCTCCCTGTCCATCACCATCTCCCGGAGNTGTCCAGTTCTAACTGTTGCTTCCTGACCTGCATACAGATTTCTCAAGAGGCAGGTCAGGTTGTCTGGTTTACTTATTCCTAAAATGTAAATGTTCACTCTTGCCATCTCCTATTTGACCACTTCCAATTTGCCTTGATTCATGGGCCTAACGTTCCTGATTCCTATGCAATATTGCTTTTTACACCATCAGACTTCCATCAGCAGTCACACCCACGACTTGGTGTTGTTTTTGTTTTGGTTCCATCTCTTCATTCTTTCTGGAGTTATTTCTCCACTTTTCACTATGAGAAGGCAAAAAGATAGGACACTGAACCAGAATATCGAATCCCAAATGTGTCCCAAAGGTCATACAACTCAATACCAGGAAAACAAACAACCCAATCAAAAAGTGGGGAAAAGACCTAAAAAGACATTTTTCTCCAAGGGCGACATACAGACAGCTAACAAACACATGGAAAGATGCTCAACCTCACTTATTATTAGAGAAATGCAACTCAAAACTACAATGAGATGTCACCTCACACTGGTCAGAATGGCCCTCATCAAAAAGTCTGCAAACAATAAATGCTGGAAAGGTTGTGGAGAAAAGGGGACATTTTTGCACTGTTGGTGTTAAGGTAAATTGATACAGCCACTATGGAGGAGGGTATGGAAATTCCTTTAAAAACTAGGAATAATAGAGTATACTAACACATATATATGGAATTTAGAAAGATGGTAATGAGGACCCTGTATGCAAGACAGCAAAAGAGATACAGATGTGTAGAGCGGACATATGGACTCTGAGGGAGAAGGAGAGGGAGAGGGAGAGGGTGGGATGATTTGGGAGAATAGCATTGAAATATGTATACTATCATGTAAGAAATGAATTGCCAGTCTATGTTCAATGCAGGATGCAGGATGCTTGGGGCTGGTGTATGGGGATGATCTGGAGGGATGATGTGGGGTGGGAGGTGGGAGGGGGGTTCATGTTTGGGAGTTCGTGTAAAAAAATAAATAAATTAAAAAAATAAATAAATAAATAAATAAATGTAAAAAAAAAAAAAACACATATGACCAGAAATCTGACTCCTAGGCATATACCCTAAGAAACGAAAATTGAAAGAGACAGATGTATCCCATTATTTATTGCAGCACTATTTACAATAGCTAGAACATGGAAGCAACCTAGATGTCCACTGAAAGAGGAATGGATAAAGAAGTTGAGGTATATATACACAATGGAATGTTACTCAGTTGTAAAAAGGAGTGCATTTGAGTCAGTTCTAATGAAGTGGATGAACCTAGAAGCTATTACACAGAGTGAAATGAATCAGAAAGAGAAAGATAAATATCTTCTAACATATATATACAGAATCTAGAAAAATGGTACTGAAGAATTTACTTACAGGGCAACAGTGGAGAAACAGACATAGAAAATAGACTTATGAACATGAGGAGAAGGGAGGAGAGGGTGAGCTGTTTGAAGAGTAACATGGAAACTTACATTACCATATGTAAAATAGATAGCCAAAGGGAATTTGTTGTATGGCTCAGGAAACTCAAACTGGGGCTCTGTATCAACCTAGATGAATGGGATGGGTAGGGAGATGGGAGGGAGGTTCAAAAAGGAGGGGATATATGTATACCTATGGCTTATTCATGTTGAAGTTTTTCAGAAAACAGCAAAATTCTGTAAAGCAATTATCCTTCAGTAAAAAATAAATTAATAACTAATAATAATAATAACTCAAACAGATGTGTCCTAAGGGAATAAAGGCAAACATCAGGTGGAAAAGGGGAAATGTCTTTAGCAGAGAGAAAAATAAATGGAAATCATGAAGGTTAAGAAGTACCAGGCATGTGCAGGAAAAGTGAGTAAAATATTGAGTCTCACACACTGAGTGCATAGCCTTGAGCATGAAAGATGTGAGAAAGGAGTCATACTGGGGCCTATGGACTATGTTCTGCAGTCATGGAGTGTCCATGTCAGTGGTGCTATGTGCCAAGTAAGTTACTACCAAAAATGAGAGTGACAGGTTGTTGCTGAAGCACAAAGGATGCCAGGATTCTCGGCCTCTGGAGGAGAGTAATTCATTTTTGGGCCAGTGAGGAGGCTTGATTGCTCAGAAATTTTGTGTGATAAAGTTTTATTTAAGTATAAAAGAGATAGAGAAAGCTTCTGACATAGACATCAGAAAGAGGCAGAAAGAGTGTCTCCCTGCTAGTCTTTAGCCAGATGTTATATAGCTACTAGCAGTCTGCTTATTAGAGAAAGGAAATGTCTCAAAACTCAGACAGTGGCACCAGGCCCCTCACCCACAACATGCATTTTGAGATAAGACTGGCACAAGTTGAGTTGTCCTGGCCATAAAATAATTGACATGAATCTTAAAGAAAGGCAGCTTGGCTGTCTGGAGAAGCCTTACAAATAGCACTGAAAAGAAGAGAGGCGAAAAGCAAAGGAGAAAAGAAAAGATGTAAGCATCTGAATGCAGAGTTCCAAAGAATAGCAAGAAGAGATAAGAAAGCCTTCTTCAGCAATCAATGCAAAGAGATAGAGGAAAACAACAGAATGGGAAAGACTAGAGATCTGTTCAAGAGAATTGGAGATACCAAGGGAACACTTCATGCAAAGATGGGCTCGATAAAGGATAGAAATGGTATGGACCTAACAGAAGCAGAAGATATTAAGAAGAGGTGGCAAGAATACACAGAAGAACTGTACAGAAAAGATCTTCACGACCCAGATAATCATGAGGATGTGATCACTAATCTAGAGCCAGACATCTTGGAATGTGAAGTCAAGTGGGCCTTAGAAAGCATCACTAAGAACAAAGCTAGTGGAGGTGATGGAATTCCAGTTGAGCTGTTTCAAATCCTGGAAGATGATGCTGTGAAAGTGCTGCACTCAATATGCCAGCAAATTTGGAAAACTCAGCAGTGGCCACAGGACTGGAAAAGGTCAGTTTTCATTCCAATTCCAAAGAAAGGCAATGCCAAAGAATGCTCAAACTACCGCACAATTGCACTCATCTCACACGCTAGTAAAGTAATGCTCAAAATTCTCCAAGCCAGGCTTCAGCAATATGTGAACCGTGAACTCCCTGATGTTCAAGCTGGTTTTAGAACAGGCAGAGGAACCAGAGATCAAATTGCCAACATCCGCTGGATCATGGAAAAAGCAAGAGAGTTCCAGAAAAACATCTATTTCTGCTTTATTGACTATGCCAAAGCCTTTGACTGTGTGGATCACAATAAACTGTGGAAAATTCTGAAAGAGATGGGAATACCAGACCACCTAACCTGCCTCTTGAGAAATCTGTATGCAGGTCAGGAAGCAACAGTTAGAACTGGACATGGAACAACAGACTGGTTCCAAATAGGAAAAGGAGTACGTCAAGGCTGTATATTGTCTCCCTGCTTATTTAACTTATATGCAGAGTACATCATGAGAAACGCTGGACTGGAAGAAACACAAGCTGGAATCAAGATTGCCGGGAGAAATATCAATAACCTCAGATATGCTGATGACACCACCCTTATGGCAGAAAGTGAGGAGGAGCTAAAAAGCCTCTTGATGAAAGTGAAGGAGGAGAGCGAAAAAGTTGGCTTAAAGCTCAACATTCAGAAAACGAAGATCATGGCATCCGGTCCCATCACTTCATGGGAAATAGATGGGGAAACAGTGGAAACAGTGTCAGACTTTATTTTTTTGGGCTCCAAAATCACTGCAGATGGTGACTGCAGCCATGAAATTAAAAGACGCTTACTCCTTGGAAGAAAAGTTATGACCAACCTGGATAGTATATTCAAAAGCAGAGACATTACTTTGCCGACTAAGGTCTGCCTAGTCAAGGCTATGGTTTTTCCTGTGGTCATGTATGGATGTGAAAGATGGACTGTGAAGAAAGCTGAGTGCCGAAGAATTGATGCTTTTGAACTGTGGTGTTGGAGAAGACTCTTGAGAGTCCCTTGGACTGCGAGGAGATCCAACCAGTCCATTCTGAAGAAGATCAACCCTGGGATTTCTTTGGAAGGAATGATGCTGAAGCTGAAACTCCAGTACTTTGGCCACCTCATGCGAAGAGCTGACTCATTGGAAAAGACTCTGATGCTGGGAGGGATTGGGGGCAGGAGGAGAAGGGGACGACCAAGAATGAGATGGCTGGATGGCATCACGGACTCGATGGAGGTGAGTCTGAGTGAACTCCGGGAGATGGTGATGGATAGGGAGGCCTGGCATGCTGTGATTCATGGGGTTGCAAAGAGTTGGACAGGACTGAGCAACTGAACTGAACTGAACATAGCTTAAGAGAACATTTGCATAAGAAAACATACTGGTTTGTCAAATCAGTTCTGAGTCTTAGGCAGAATTGACTTGAGGAAAGAGTCTAGGGTAAATACATAGTTCATTAGCATAGCTTAAGACACACATTTCTATAAGAAAGAAGCATTGGTTAGCTCAAGGTCTGAGAAAAGTTAAGTTCAGGTGGAGCCAGGTGTCCTCATGGCAACACAGAATTTTAAGAGAAACCTCTTTTTAAATTTGTATAGAGAAGGGGAAAAAAAATCTAATACTAGTAATTTGTTTCCTCCTGCCATTTAAGAGAGAGATAAAAAATGTCTGACACTTGCAGCCTATTTTCTCCATTTGGAAACCCCTGGCCTTCCTGCCTGTTACCCTCTCAAGAGGACATGTGTTTGAAGAACTCTAAAGTAGAAAATGTTAAGGAATTCCAGAAGACTTGAGTCTTACTTTCATTCTGATACTCTTCTTCAGTGGGAGAAAAACTGGGGAATTGTGTATGTGCCATAATTTTATTTTTGGTGGTGTTAAGATGATGTGAGACCAAGGGGCCCAGAATGCCCCAGTTCAGCCTAGAATCACAACTATTCCTTCCTCAATTCTCTGCATTAAGGTGCTGATTCATCTCCTTTAGCCTGGAAACAAAACCTTTCCCAGAAAGTGAAACTTTCAGTACAGAATTCAGGAAAAGTCCCACATACATGACATGGTCACACCCTGGTCACTCCCTCCCCATATATGCACAAAAGTCACTGGCAAGCAGGGATCAAGGTTCTTTTCTTGTGTGGATATCATTTGCTAAAAGCTTCATGCAATACTCTTGAGAATGGTGTGGAATTAAGACACAGTGTGCACTTTAGAATCAAGGCCTTAAAACAGGCATTCAGGTGGTTACTTTCTGCTAAACTCCTACTGTCAATGAAGGGGATAGTCCTATCCTAGACTTACCAAGTGCAAAGTAAAGAGAAATCTTACAGAGTACGTCAAGGCTGTGTATTGTCACTTTGCTTATTTAACTTATATGCAGAGTACATCATGTGAAATACCAGGCTGGATGAAGCATAAGCTGGAATCANAAGGCCTTAAAACAGGCATTCAGGTGGTTACTTTCTGCTAAACTCCTACTGTCAATGAAGGGGATAGTCCTATCCTAGACTTACCAAGTGCAAAGTAAAGAGAAATCTTACAGAGTACGTCAAGGCTGTGTATTGTCACTTTGCTTATTTAACTTATATGCAGAGTACATCATGTGAAATACCAGGCTGGATGAAGCATAAGCTGGAATCAAGATTGCCATGAGAAATATCAATAGCCTCAGATATGCAGATGACACCACCTTTATGGCAGAAAGTGAAGAAGAACTAAAGAGCCTCTTGATGAAAGTAGAAGAGGAAAGTGAAAAAGTTGGCTTAAAACTCAGCGTTCAGAAAACTAAGATCATGGCAGCGGATCCCATCACTTCATGGCAAATAGATGGGGAGAAAATGGAAACGGTGATTGACTTTATTTGGGGGGGGGGCTCCAAAATCACTGTGGATGGTGAGTGTCTATGACAAATCTAGACAGCATATTAAAAAAACAGACATTACTTTGCCAGCAAATATCCATCTAGTCAAAGCTGTGGTTTTTCCAGTAGTCATGTATGGATGTGAGAATCATACCATAAAGAAAGCTGAGCACGAAAGAATTTATGCTTTTGAGCTGTGGTATTGGAAAAGACTCTTGAGAGTCCCTTGGACAGCAAGGAGATCAAACCAGGCCATCCTAAAGGAAATCAGTCCTGAATATTCATTAGAAGGACTGATGCTGAAGCTGAAGCTCCAATACTTTGGCCACCTGATGTGAAGTTCTGACTCATTGGAAAAGACCCTGACACTGGAAAAGATTTAAGGCAGGAGAAGAATGGGATGACAAAGGATGAGATGGTTAGATGGCAGCACGGACTCAATGGACAGGAGTTTGAGCAAGCTCCAGGAGTTGGTGATGGACAGGGAAGCCTGGCGTACTGCAGTCCATGGGGTCACAAAGAGTGGGACACAACTGAGTGACTGAACTGACTGAACTTGGCAGAAACAGGGCAACAGAGGAAATAGGGAAGCCACACCAATGCACATGAACCTCCAACCTATGATGAACCTGCCCACTAGTTGTGTGTATTGGAAATTGAATCAATCATTATTCCCTCTTTTGGAGGGAAAGGAGGAAGAATACGATGGAAAAATTTTCCCCTACAGAATCCATTATGGGTTTTTACCAAGGAAAGAACAAGATGATAGAGATTAGCCCTTCAAAAGTTTGTGCATTCATTTATTGTCTCACTGAATAAGGATTATACAACTAGTTCCCTGGTGGCTCAGATGGTAAAGCGTCTGTCTACAATGCAGGAAACCCGGGTTCAATCCTTGGGTTGGGAAGATCCCCTTGAGAAGGAAATGGCAATCCACTCCAGGACTATTGCCTGGAAAATCCCATTGGCAGAAGAGCCTAGTAGGCTACAGTCCATGGGGTCGCAAAGAGTCAGACATGACTGAGCAACTTCACTTCACTTCACTTCACTTCAAGTGCCATAAACAATCCTGTATAATGGGTATATAGCCCAGAACAAAATAGAGTAAATCCTGCTTTCATGAAATTTGTATTCTAGTGGGACAAGACAGACATCTTTGTCTCTGGCTCTGGCTCTATCTGTCTGTGTATGTGTTTGCGTGTATATATATGTGTGTGTGTAGATATATATAAATATATATGTATATATATAAATATAAATATGTATATATATATATACAAGAAAAGTGAAATCGCTTAATCTTGTCCGACTCTTTGCAGCCCCATGGACTGTAGCCTACCAGGCTCCTCTGTCCATTGGATTTTTCAGGCAATAGTACTGGAGTGGATTGCCATTTCCTTCTCCAGGGGATCTTCCCAACCCAGGGATTGAACCTGGGTCTCCCACATTGTAGACAGATGCTTTACCATCTGAGCCACCAGGGAATCCATATATATATAGAGAGAGAGAGTAAAAGAGACAGACAGACAGACAGACAGAGACAGAGGTGTCTGTCTTGTCCCACTAGAATATACACACACACTCAAATGGGATAAATCCTAAGGGAAAACTGAGGGTAAATTAAAGTTTTGGAGGTGAGATGGTTGGATGGCATCACTGACTTGATGGATGCAAGCCTGAGTGAACTCCAGGAGCTGGTGATGGACAGGGAAGCCTGGCATGCTGCTGTGATTCATGGGATCGCAAAGAGTCAGACATGGCTGAGCGGATGAACTGAACCGAACCGAACCGGGTAAATCAAGCGAATCTGCCTGCCAATGCAGTAGACAAAAGAGATGTGGGTTCTATCCCTGGGTCTGGAAGATTCCTTGAAGAAGGAAATGGCAATCAACTCCAGTATTCTTGCCTGGAAAATTCACGCAAAGAGTCAGACATGGCTGAGCGGATGAACTGAACCGAACCGAACCGGGTAAATCAAGCGAATCTGCCTGCCAATGCAGTAGACAAAAGAGATGTGGGTTCTATCCCTGGGTCTGGAAGATTCCTTGAAGAAGGAAATGGCAATCAACTCCAGTATTCTTGCCTGGAAAATTCCGTAGACAGAGGAGCCTTGGAGGCTACAGTCCATGGACTTGCAAAGAGTCAGATATGACTCACCATGCACACACACATTTTAAATAGAATATTTAAAGCCAGGCTATTAAGTTGATATTTGAAGAAAGTACTGGGGCTTCCCCAGTGGCTCAGCAGTAGTGAATCTGCAATACAGGGGCTACAGGAGACGTGGCTTTGATCCCTGGGTTGCGAAGATACCCTGGAGAAGGAGATAGCTTCCCTCCAGTATTCTTGCCTGGAGAACCCCATGGTCAGAGGAGTCTGGTGGGTACAGTCCATGGGTATGTGTGAAGTTGCAATTATCTCTCTGGGGGAAAGGTCTTAGACATACAGAGTGACAAATACAAAGACATGAAAGTGGATGATGCTGACCTATCCCACACTAGTGAGGAGGCCAATTGCAGAGAAGGTAATGGGCACTGAGGGCAGAATAGATGCCAGAGACTATGATGAGAAGGACTTTGCCAGAGGTTGTAAAGACTTGGCTTTTCAATTTTTTGTTTCTTGGTTTTATTTGCTTTAATTTTTATTGGAGTAGAGGCACTGGCGACCCACTCCAGTACTCTTGCCTGGAAAATCCCATGGACAGAGGAGCCTGGTAGGCTGCAGTTCAGGGGGTCACTAAGAGTCAGACACGACTGAGAGACTCCANTGCTTTACCATCTGAGCCACCAGGGAATCCATATATATATAGAGAGAGAGAGTAAAAGAGACAGACAGACAGACAGACAGAGACAGAGGTGTCTGTCTTGTCCCACTAGAATATACACACACACTCAAATGGGATAAATCCTAAGGGAAAACTGAGGGTAAATTAAAGTTTTGGAGGTGAGATGGTTGGATGGCATCACTGACTTGATGGATGCAAGCCTGAGTGAACTCCAGGAGCTGGTGATGGACAGGGAAGCCTGGCATGCTGCTGTGATTCATGGGATCGCAAAGAGTCAGACATGGCTGAGCGGATGAACTGAACCGAACCGAACCGGGTAAATCAAGCGAATCTGCCTGCCAATGCAGTAGACAAAAGAGATGTGGGTTCTATCCCTGGGTCTGGAAGATTCCTTGAAGAAGGAAATGGCAATCAACTCCAGTATTCTTGCCTGGAAAATTCCATAGACAGAGGAGCCTTGGAGGCTACAGTCCATGGACTTGCAAAGAGTCAGATATGACTCACCATGCACACACACATTTTAAATAGAATATTTAAAGCCAAGCTATTAAGTTGATATTTGAAGAAAGTACTGGGGCTTCCCCAGTGGCTCAGCAGTAGTGAATCTGCAATACAGGGGCTACAGGAGACGTGGCTTTGATCCCTGGGTTGCGAAGATACCCTGGAGAAGGAGATAGCTTCCCTCCAGTATTCTTGCCTGGAGAACCCCATGGTCAGAGGAGTCTGGTGGGTACAGTCCATGGGTATGTGTGAAGTTGCAATTATCTCTCCGGGGGAAAGGTCTTAGACATACAGAGTGACAAATACAAAGACATGAAAGTGGATGATGCTGACCTATCCCACACTAGTGAGGAGGCCAATTGCAGAGAAGGTAATGGGCACTGAGGGCAGAATAGATGCCAGAGACTATGATGAGAAGGACTTTGCCAGAGGTTGTAAAGACTTGGCTTTTCAATTTTTTGTTTCTTGGTTTTATTTGCTTTAATTTTTATTGGAGTAGAGGCACTGGCGACCCACTCCAGTACTCTTGCCTGGAAAATCCCATGGACAGAGGAGCCTGGTAGGCTGCAGTTCAGGGGGTCACTAAGAGTCAGACACGACTGAGAGACTCCACTTTCACTTTTCACTTTCATGCATTGAAGAAGGAAATGGCAACCCACTCCAGTGTTCTTGCCTGGAGAATCACAGGGACAGGGGAGCCTGGTGGGCTGCCATCTATGGGGTCTCACAGAGTTGGACATGATTGAAGCGACTTAGCAGCAGGAGCAGCAGCAGCAGAGTTGCTTTACAATGGTTTGGTAGTTTCTACTGTACAGCATTCAGGTCACCATAATCCATTAAGCAGAGCTCCCTATGCTCCAGTAGGTTCTCATTAGTTATCTGTTTTATACATAGCATCAATAGTATATGCATCAGTCTCCCAATTCATCTCATTCCTCCTTCCCCTCCCCTTGCTATACATATATTTGCTCTCTACATCTGTGTCGCTCTCTCTCTTTTCTTTTTTTGCAAATAAGATCAGACGGACAGGGAGGCCTGGCATGCTGCAATTCATGGAGTTGCAGAGTCGGACACGACTGAGCAACTGAACTGAACTGAACTGATACCATTGTTCTAGATTCCACATATAAGTGTTACTATTCAATATTTGTTTTTCTCTTTGTGACTTATTTTATTTCTATATGACACTCTCTAGGTCCATCCACATTTCTGTAAATGACCCAAATTCATTCCTTTTTATGGTTGAGTAATATTCCACTGCATATTTGTATCACATCTTCTTTATCCATTTCATGTGGATTGACATTAAACTCAAAATTTATTAAAGCCCTGAATGTAAGGTTAGACATTATAAAACTCTTATAATAAAACATAGGCAGAAGCACTCTTTGACATAAATTGCAACAAGACTTTTTTTATCCACCTCCCATGATAATGAAAATGAAAAGAAAAGTAAACAAATGGGACATAATTAAACTTAAAAGCTTATGCATAGAAAAGGAAATCATAAATGAGACAAAAAGACAACCCTCAGAATGGGAGAAATTATTTGGCTTTTTTCTTGACTGGTTGGAAGAGAATTGATTATAAGTGTAAAAATAGAAGGAGGGAGATCAACCCAATCTAAATGAAAAGTTATGGTAGCTTGTATTAATAATTGGATAGTAGCCATGGATAGAGTGAAAAATAGCTACAGTTTGGATATTTTTGAAGTTAAAGCCAATGGGATTTGCTTATGAAACTGATATGGAGTGTGAGAAAATGAGGGATGTTTTCCAGATGACTCTAAGGTTTTAAACAGAAAAAAAAAAAAAAAAGGAATTACCATTAACTGAAATGATAAGACATTGGAAGGAACAGAGTATGAGCTAGAGGAATCATGTGCTGAGATTTTGCTGAGGTGTCTAAAATGCATTCAAATGGAGGTATAGAATAGCGAACTGGACATTCAAGTCTGCGATTGAGGGAAAGAGTGAAGTAGAGATAAGTGAAGAGTCCTTAGCACAAAGATACTATGCAGCATCATGGAAACTGATGAGACTATCAAGAGACCAAGTCCAGGACTGAGATTTAACATCCCAAAGTCCAGGAAGATGAGAAAGGTGCAGGGAATGAGCCCCAAATGAGGTTACTTATGAAGTAGGAGTCCAGAAGGCTAAGTAAAAGGGGTGTTCTCATGAAGACCAACTGTGCCAAATGCTTCTGAGAAGGTAGGAAGATATGGACTGATGTTCAATTACCCCATGGATGGTTTGAGATAGAAGGAATGGAAGTAGGCAAAACTCTTCTGGTCATCAGATGGAAATGATACAGGAAAATAAAGTTGGATCCCAACTGACATTTAGGGGCATCTTTTGGAAAACTCTTGCCCAGTTCAGCTGGTTTATAGACCAATGTAGTGATGATGACTTCTGTCTAACCATGCTCCCCTCACTTGCCCACAGTTTTTATAGAGAGCATTTTTCCATGTAATTCTTGTATGCAAACCTCCATCTCAGAAGCTGTTTTCCATGTAACCCTTGCAACCCAACCTGGAATATCAGATGGATAAGATAGAGGGAGGGATTAGCAAGAGACCTAAGGGTGTATGGAAAGGTACATGTGATGCTGAATTACAAAAGGTAGGTAGAGTAAAAGAAGAAGTGAGAGCCTTGGGCTGCAGGGGCATAAAATGTGGGCTGCATTCCTCTGGATGTCAAAATCATCGTAGTGCCAGTACAAAGAGTATGGACTGGGAAGCGACAAGGCAGAGTTTGCAGAATGGGATGTCCAAAGTCAGAATGACATCATTACAACCTCTGGCAATGTCCAATGTCATTGGACAGAAAGACATCATTACAACCTCTGGCAATGTCCAATGTCACCACTGGTAACAACAGAGTCTAAGGTTACATAGGGGCAGCAGGTGGCTGAACTGAGGTGGAGAACAGGATCACTGGCAAGAAGATCATGGGTCTGAGCAACGTGGAGGTCCTGGAATTGTCTAGGTGGTTATTAAAATCATAAGGAATGGGACTTCTCTGGTGGTCAAGTGGCTAAGAATCTGCACTGCAATGGAGGGGAACCTGGTTGGATCTCTGGTCCAGGAACTAAGATCCCTCATGCCCCAGGGCAACTAAGCCCACAGACCACAACTATGGAGCCCACATTCTAGTGCCTGCATGCTGCAATTGCTGAAGCCCATGCTCCACAGTGAGAAGCCCATGCACTGCAACTAGAGAGTGGCCTCCACTTGGCACAACTAGAGAAATGAGCAATAAAGAGAAACAGTGCCCCAAATTAAACATACTAATTTTTTCTTTTTTAAATGTATTTATTTTTTATTGAAGGATAATTGCTTTACAGAATTTTGCTGTTTTCTGACAAACCTCAATATGAATCAGCCATAGTTAGTTAGTTCAGTCTCTCAGTCGTGTCCGACTCTGCGACCCCATGAATCGCAGCACGATAGGCCTCCCTGTCCATCACCAACTCCCGGAGTTCACTCAGACTCGGGTCCATCGAGTCAGTGATGCCATCCAGCCATCTCATCTTCTGTCGTCCCCTTCTGCTCCTGCCCCCAATCCCTCCCAGCATCAGAGTCTTTTCCAATAAGTCAACTCTTCGCATGAGGTGGCCAGAGTACTGGAGTTTCAGCTTTAGCATCATTCCTTCCAAAGAAATCCCAGGAATGATCTCCTTCAGAAGGGACTGGTTGGATCTCCTTGCAGTCCAAGGGACTCTCAAGAGTCTTCTCCAACACCACAGTTCGAAAGCATCAATTCTTGGGTGCTCAGCCTTCTTCACAGTCCAACTCTCACATGCATATATGACCACTGGAAAAACCATAGCCTTGACTAGAAGTACCTTAGTTGGCAAAGTAGTCTCTGCTTTTGAATATGCTATCTAGGTTCGTCATACTTTTCTTCCAAGGAGTAAGCGTCTTTTAATTTCATGGCTGCAATCATCATCTGCAGTGATTTTTGGAGCCCGAAAAAATAAAGTCTGACACTGTTTCCACTGTTTCCCAATCTATTTCCCAGGAAGTGATGGGACTGGATGCCATGATCTTCATTTTCTGAATGTTGAGCTTTAAGCCAACTTTTTAACTCTCCTCTTTCACTTTCATCAAGAGGCTTTTTAGTTCCTTTTCACTTTCTGCCATAAGGATGGTGTCATCTGCATATCTGAAGTTATTGATATTTCTCCCAGCAATCTTGATTCCAGTTTGTGTTTCTTCCAGCCCAGCGTTTCTCATGATGTACTCTGCATAGAAGTTAAATAAGCAGGCTGACAATATACAGACTTGACGTACTCCTTTTCCTATTTGAAACCAGTCTGTTGTTCCATGTCTAGTTCTAACTGTTGCTTCCTGACCTGTATACAGGTTTCTCAAGAAGGTATACATATATCCCCTCCCTTTTGAAACTCCCTCCCATCTCTCTTCTCATCCCACCCCGCTAGGTTAATACAGAGCCTCTATTTGAGTTTCCTGAGCCATAAAGCAAGTTCCCACTGGCTATGTATTTTCATATGGTAATGTAGGTTTCCATGTTACTCTTTCCATACATCTTACCCTCTCCCCCCTCTCCCCGTGTCCATAAGTCTATTCTCTATGTCTGTTTCTCTATTATTGCCCTGTAAATTTAAAAATATCATAAGGAAGAGCTGCATCAACATTGGGGAAGGTGATCAAGGAGCCAGTTCCTCAAAGAATGAGTAGCATGGCCCAGAGGAATAACTAGTGGGAAAGCCTAATGTGTAAATTTCCATGGAACAAGGCTTTATTTCCATGAACAGCGTAAGCCTTTGCTTCTTTTTTTTTTTTTTTTTTTTTGACAAGATTAAAAGTTTAATAAAGTATTCATGTGCTGTGCTGTGTTTAGTTGCTCAGTCATGTCTGACTCTTTGGGACCCCATGGACTGTAGCCCACCAGGCTCCTCTGTCCATGGGATTCTCCAGGCGAAAAACCTGGAATGAGTTGCCATTTCCTTATCCAGGGGAACTTCCCAGCCCAGAAATCGAACCAAAGTCTCCTGCATTTCAGATGGATTCTTTACCAGCTGAGCTACCTGGGAAAGCTTGCACAGAGGTATGCTGCTTCCCACTGTACACCTGTGGCAGATTCATGTCAATGTATGCCAAAACCAATAGAGTACTGTAAAGTAAAATAAAATAAAATTGATGCTTTAAAAAAAAAGAGATGTATATTATTTATTAGTGAAAAACAGTGTTATTACATGAGATATCAGGTTTTTTAAAAATTTTCACTTCAAAAAAAATTGTTACTTCATATATCATTTAATAACAAGGAAAGGTGGTAAATCTACCTAAACTTTCAACACCAACTTTGGAATGGCTTAGCTTTAGTTCTTTGAGGCATTAATTATCTTGTATAATATTTTGACTATTCAGATTATAAAAATATACAATATTCATAAAAATAATATTTTTTCCAAGCTAAAAAGGAAGAAGCACATCTACTTTGGAAAATCTAGTATTATGCAGTTCTGAGAAATAGAATAAGATTCCTGTAGGGGTTATTACCAGTGACCTACCTACATTTCTTCTGCATTTACCTTTACCCTACAAAAGCCACTTACTGTGAATGCCTAAAACTCTCTATTTAAAGGCTTCTTGCCAGCAGATCATAGGAGGCCTAATAGCGAAGCAAGCCAGAAATGCCAGAAAAGCAATGTATCTGAAGTATTTCTTGATAATGATGTTCTAAGCAAGAATTCTACCTTGCCTGTTTCTAACTCTCTAATTTCTGATGGCTCCTCGAAATCCTTGGTGTTCCTTGACTGTAGCTTCATTAGTCCAATCTTTGATTTCCTTGTTTTATGGCTTTCTTTACTGTGTGTCTTCAGGAATGTGTCTTTTTACAAAGCCACCAGTCACTGAATTTAGGGCCCATCCTATTCCAGCATGACTTCATCTTAACTAATTACATCTGCAAAGGAACTAACTCCCATAAAAGGTCCCATTCTCAGGTCCCAGGTAGACATGGATTATGGGGGAACACAATTCAATATGGTGCACTGACTAATAACTGTTACTTTACTTTTTATGCCACTTTCTCCTATGTATTTATCTTGTTCAGAAGCCTTTGCTTCTTTATGCTAAACTCCCTCAGCACTTTCAGAGTATTTTCACCACAGTTTCAGGCCTTTCTTACTTCTGCTTATGTATTCTTCATTCTCTCCCAGGTGGGTAGGGCATGCTGACCACAGAACCATTTGGTTTCACAGATCTAGGCTGATTCTTGAAGCAACATGTTCTGAGTGTCTGAATCTGCTGCTTTCTGAAGATGTACCTGTGATGCAAAGAGACAAGTTTCAGTACAGTTCAGTTCAGTCACTCAGTCGTGCCTGACTCTTTGTGATCTCATGGACTGAGTTGTATGGCTACATTATATCTTGTTCATCCTTTCTGTGTGTGTTCATTTGGATCATTTCCACTTCTAAGCTATTATGAATAATGCTTCTATAAATATTATGTACACATACAGTTTGGGGGTAAAGTAAAATTATGAAATTTTACTTTAATCCAAGCCATAGAACATGAGAAGACACTGGTTCAAACACTGTCAGCACGACTATGATAAAACCGACTGTTTCACAAAGAGTACAAGTTTCAGTTAGCTTTTAATTGAGAAAATTGTACAGTCACAAGTTGTAAGAAATAATAGAGATCCCTTGTATACAGTAAGTCCCCTACATACAAACCTTCAGGTTTCAAAATTTCAAAGGTGCAAATATGCATTCACATGTCAAATCAGGTAAGTTAATTTGCTGTACATTGTCACATGAGTGCATCCTTTACAAGGGGTTGTGCCTGGGTGCTCTTTCCTGTACAATACTGTATACAGTACAGTAGTACAGTGTCTTTATCTCAAGCCCAGGCTTTATCCAGAAGCAAGCATAAAGGCAGTGCTGGTGTAGCAGATACTTTTTAAGGTACTACTAACCTGTAACATTAAAAATGCTTTCTTTATTTTTGTTTGTTTTTTATGTATTATTTGTGTGGAAAGTATTAGCAGATTGTGTTATTTGGGTACCTAGGCTAACTTTGTTGCACTTATGAACAAATTGGATTTATGAACTTCAATCTTAGAAGAGAACTCAGAGGTCAGTTCTTATGTAGGGGACTTACAGTACTTGTTCATTTTCCTCCAATGGCAACATTTTGAAAAACTGTTAACATTTGCATTACACATCCAGATATGGATATTGATACAATCTATTAATCCTATTTAGATTTACTCATATTTGTTTTGCTTGTGTGTATGAATCTATAAAATTTATTACTTATGAGATACTGTATCCACCACTATTGTTCAGACACTAAAATATTCTAGCACCACCTGGAGTCCTACTATCTTTTTAACCACACTCACTTTCTTTCCTTTCCCTCTGTCACAATCCTTGTTTACAATACTATATTCCTTTATAATGATTTTTAATGTCAGTGGAATCAATAGTGAATACTCTTCTCTTATTTTGATATTAGTAATCTATGTCTTCTCCTTTTTTTTATCTTTGTTAGCCAGGCAGATGTTTATTAACTTTTTGATGATTTCAATGAATGAGCTCTGGTTTTGTGACTTTTCTCGATTGTTTTCTTGTTTTTGATGCCTTTGTTTCTTTTCCAATTTTTATTATTTTCTTCTGTTTGCTTTAGGTTTAATTTATCCATCTTTCTCTGGTTTCTGAAGGTAACTTTTTATACCTTTATTCTTTTCTTATAAATGTATTTAATTTATAAAGGAATTTAATTATAAATTATGTAATGTATAAATACATTCAAGATAATTAATATATTTAATTATAAAGGAAATTCTATAAATTTCATTTAAATCAATGATTCATTTACATCCCATATATTTTGCATGTTCTATTTTCATTTATATCTGACTCAAAATCTATTTTAAAGTTACTCTTGAAACTTCATTGACTCATATATCACATAGAAGTGTTTCACTTAATTTTCAAAATTTGGGGATTTCTCCAACTATTTTTCTGTTACCTGTTTCTATTTTAATTCCAATGTGATCAGAGAACATACTTTTACAATTTCTATTCTTTTAAACTTGTTCAAGTATGTTCATGGTCCAGAATGTGATCTATCTTGATTAATGTTTCATGTGAGCTTGAGAAGAATGTGTATTATGCTATTGATAGATAAAGTATTCCATAATGTCAATTAGATCATATTGATTGATAGTGCCTTGCAGATCATCTATATCCTTATTAAGTTTCTGCCTGCTTTATCTATCAATTCTATCAACTGATAGAGAGGTACTGAATTCCCCAACTACAGTCCTTGGATTCACCTATCTCTCTTTGTAGTTCTATCCATTTTTACCTCATGTATTTTGGTGCTTAGCTGTTAGGTATGCACACATTAAGAATTATGTCTCCTCAGAAAACTGACTTCTTTATAATTATGTAATGCCCCTCATTACCCCTGATAATTTTCCTTGCTCTGATTTTTACTTTGCAATTAATATTGCTACTCCAGTTTTCTTTTTATTAGGGTTAATATGTCATATCTTTTTCAATCCTCTTAACCCATATAAGTCTTTATATTTAAAATGCTTTTATTTTAAGCAGCAAGTAATTCTCATTTTTTGATCCACTCTGACAATCTCTGTTTTCAAATTGCTGTGGTTAGACCATGCACATCTAAAGTTATAAGTGATATAGTTAGCTTAATATCTAACTTTTTAAACTGTTCTCCTTTTGTCTTTTTAACTTCTTTTTATGTCCCGTTTGGTTTTAATTGAGCATTTTACATGATTACATTTTAGTTTCTTCTCTCTTAGAGTATTGCTTAAAATTCTTTTAAAATATAGTGGTT
>SJYX01022930.1:48552-66585 GCA_006410675.1 Oreotragus oreotragus
ATACTAAAAGCTGAATGTCTTGCTAATATGACAAGTCAGTCACAGATCAGATTGAGGAGCTGAAGATTGGCTGCTGCTTTCCTACCCATCTGTCTTATTCTGAGATTAAGGCTGAAGGTGTAGTCCTTCCATGGTCGATGCTGGTTTCGTGACAGAGGCCAATTAGGAAGCAATAAGGATAAATCATATATTAGCTCTTAGAGTTTCTGCTCAGACATGGAATGCATACTGGCCAAGTCTAACATAAATAGGGAGGAAATTTTTCTTCTCACTAGGATGGCATTCCACCTCACTTGGAAGCCAGTGAGGGTACAACGTCTTTTTACAAGGCAAGTAGAGAATAGCAGACACAATAACTATTCTAAAATCATTGTCAGGTCAAACATCTCTCTAACACCTCTAACATCTCATTGTTGACATCTGTTGATTGTTTTTTTGTTGTTGTTCAGTCTGAGGTCTTCGTATTTCTGGGCGCAATGAATGATTTATTCCTTGAAAGTTGAACATTTGGATAATGTATTATGAGAATCTGGACCTAGTAGAGTTGACTCTACTCCCCACCAGGCTTCCTCTGACACCATGGGGCAGGGTCTTTGTTTGCCCGTGGTGGCGGTTAAAGTCCTGACTTACAATGGCATCATTGCTTCAGTTGGTGGGGAGGAAGCAAGGTGATGTCTTACTACATGTGAGTAGAAGGCCAGGTTCTTCATGCGCTTTCCATGGACACTGCAGTGCTGGTGGGCATTCATTACTGCCCAGCCCAGTGGGGATGGCAGTTCTGGCTCTGACACTACCCAGTCTCGGAAAGGGGAACCTCATTACTCTCTGACCAGGGTAAAGCCGACTCCCTACTCAGGTGTGACAACAGATTTTCTGTAGTGTCTGTTTTCAGTTTGAGGTTGTTTTATAGCAATCTTTGTGTTCCTAGGCTGCCCCTCCCCTGGTCAGTTGGCAGAGAGATCAGTTTTTGTCAAGTCTTCCTTTCTCCGTGCTTATTGCTATTTCAAGATTGCTGTTTTCTCTGACATTCCATCTGGAATATGTGAGGCAGAGGCCCAGAGAACTCCTTATGTGTCCTTCCTTGTGTACCAAGGTCCTTGATTGGCCTGCCTTCTCTCTAACTTTCAGAATCTACTTATTTAGTTCATATTTAAAGTCNTTTTCTCTGACATTCCATCTGGAATATGTGAGGCAGAGGCCCAGAGAACTCCTTATGTGTCCTTCCTTGTGTACCAAGGTCCTTGATTGGCCTGCCTTCTCTCTAACTTTCAGAATCTACTTATTTAGTTCATATTTAAAGTCCAGTTATTTTAGCTGTGCTCAGTGGGAAGAATAGGGAAAAGTCTGTCTACTCCATCTTCACTAAAGTGAAAGTCTTTGGAGGAGATAGTTCTGTGTTGAGTTTGATTTTTGTCTTTTGCTGAATTGTTTGGTTACAATGAGCATGCATTGCCTTAACAATTAAACAAAGCACATGCTTGTAATTGTCCTCTCCCTCATCTCCAAAACACCTTTGTTTATCAAGATATTTGCCATTTTTCCACTGAGTATAACCCTGTGAATGGTATCCTTCTGGGAAATGAAAGCAAAGCTATACTCTCTGTGGTTTTTTCTATTTGGAACAGAAGACATCCAAGATATTATTTTCCATCTTTAATTATGGAATTGTAATTGAACATCTTAATTAAAATTCAACCTTCCTTAGCAAATGCCACCCAAGGCTGGAAGTGAACATCTTCTAGAGCAGTGGTGAACTTTTTTCCTTCTCTAACAGTTCTGTCAACATCTGTTTTCACCTTGGTTTTACCTGCATGGCCATATGGAACACAGACCCCTCTCAGCATTCGTTAACTCCAGGGCATTCTGAATTGTTATCTGTCAGTCTCAATTCAGAGAAGCAGATGGACTTAACCCTTAAATACATCACCACCCATGGAAAATAATATCATGATGTGTGTGTGTGTGTGTGTGTGTGTGTGTGTGTGTGTTCAGCAGCAAATCAACAATATCATTGTTATTATTTTGTGGGTAATTTGTGGTAGCTGCTGTTAGGAAGTTTGCAGATTAACGGATAGGAGATGGCAGATTATAACCTCTACAATGGGGCCCTAAAGTTTAAGGCACCCCTAAGCCAAAAGGGTACCCCAAGGAGAGAGAATTGAAGAAACATACTACCCCAAATAAGACTCCTTGAGTATAGAGGCCAGATCTTATAATGAGCTATCTTCTAAGATGTCTGGCAATGAGCTGTAACTCCTAGAAGAGGCTCAGTAATTTTTCCATATCTCATTTGACAAGTAAGCTCTATTTATTTGTCTACAGTTGGCCACCATGTCCTACTTGCACAAAGTTATATACACAGTAGGAGGTACAGAGGCATTTTAGAAATGTTCTGGGATAAACATTACCAGTTGGAAAGAATACATATAGATGTGTGCTAAAACGGGGTGCTGAGGGTGCAGAAGGTAAAACAGAGGTATTTATGCCATTATCATGAAGGCTTTTTCCTATTAAACATAAGGTCACAAGCAATTTAAGCAAAACACAAGGTCTAGGGATACCAAATGGGTAGATAATCAATCTCCAGCAAGCTGGCCTACTATATAAGTAGCCATAGGTTTGGAAAACTCTTGGCTGAGGGTACCCAAGTGCCCATTCTGCATATTCATCAGTTTCTCTTTTATAATAAAATGCTGGCACACAAAGTAAACCAGGAATTAAATTGGGATTATTTTCACAGGATCCCTGCCATGCGCCCAATGCTGCACTTAATTCAGTAAGTCAAGATAAAGATAAAAAATAAGGTAAAGTACCTGTTGCCTTGGTGTATATGCTAGATTATAATACTAAGAGTCAGTCTTCATCTTCCAAGTCAGTGTCTAACAAGGGACATTTTTCAAGATTTCTGTTGATCCTTGTGGAGGCTGAAGTGGAAGTTTCCACTGCCTCATTGGTTTCCCTCAGTACTTGGTTTCTCTATCAGTCAAAGCTTTCCTAGAAAGTAGACAGTGCTGATGGTGAAAAGTATGGTGGAGAGGTTGGGCTCAGTGACGCTAGTGAAGCTGGTGAATCCTAAGTTGTAATAAGGTGACAAAGACAGCAATCTTTGGAGGAAGTGGAGAATGTCACAAATGGTGGTTGATCTTGACCAGAGGGCAGTGTTACAGTTTGGAGCAGTTGCCTAACTACATATTGTTGGTGCTATCTGTGGAGCATCCATACCTGTGATGAATGTGGTATCCAATNACAGCAATCTTTGGAGGAAGTGGAGAATGTCACAAATGGTGGTTGATCTTGACCAGAGGGCAGTGTTACAGTTTGGAGCAGTTGCCTAACTACATATTGTTGGTGCTATCTGTGGAGCATCCATACCTGTGATGAATGTGGTATCCAACAGTCAACAATAGGCAAAGTAGTGCTGTCAGAAGCAGCATGCCACACTAACCCACTTAACAATATTCACAGGGTTTAAGATGTGCACTGGATTCATCTCTGCAAAATAAAGATAGTGCCCTACAAATTTCTATAAATTTGTTCTTGCCACTCAAGGGAATCTATAGCTGCTATGACCGTTATTGTCAATATTGTTCTAAGCCCATTTGCCCTGTACCACACTGGGCTAAATTTGGATATTCAATAATAGTGCTGTACAAAGATGTGTCCTACCATCATATACAGAGTAAATATCCAAATTTTTATTTTAGCTCTACATCCAGTGTTGATAGTCTTCCCAGGTGGAGTGAGCGCGTGAAAGTCGCTCTGACTCTTTGTGACTATACAACCTGTACCACACTGGGCTAAATTTGGATATTCAATAATAGTGCTGTACAAAGATGTGTCCTACCATCATATACAGAGTAAATATCCAAATTTTTATTTTAGCTCTACATCCAGTGTTGATAGTCTTCCCAGGTGGAGTGAGCGCGTGAAAGTCGCTCTGACTCTTTGTGACTATACAGTCCATATAATTCTCCAGGCCAGAATACTGGAGTGGGGAGCCATTCCCTTCTCCAAAGGATCTTCCAAACCCAGGGACTGAATCCAGGTCTCCCACATTGCAGGCAGATTTTTTGTCAGCTGAGGCATAAGAGAAGCCCTCAGTGGTGCTAGTGGTTAAAAAAAAAAAAAAAAAAAAACTGGTTGCCAGTCCTGGAGACATAAGAGATGTTTGTTCGATCCCTGAATCAGGAAGATCCCCTGGAGGATGTCATGATGACCCTCTCTAGTATACTTGCCTGGAAAACCGCATGGACAGAGGAACCTGGCAGGCTACATTCCATAGAGTCATAAAGAGTCAGATACGACTTCAGTGACTTAGCATGCATGCCAGTGTTGATACAACAGACGATAGTGCTCTTCACACCTGAAAATTTTGAGAACAAAATAGAAAGCCCAGAGATAAATCCACACACATACGGACACCTTATCTTTGACAAAGGAGGCAAGAATACACAATGGAGTAAAGACAATCTCTTTAACAAGTGGTGCTGGGAAAACTGGTCAACCACTTGTAAAAGAATGAAACTAGATCACTTTCTAACACCACACACAAAAATAAACTCAAAATGGATTAAAGATCTAAACATAAGACCAGAAACTATAAAACTCCTAGAGGAGAACATAGGCAAAACACTCTCTGACATAAATCACAGTAGGATCCTCTATGATCCGCCTCCCAGCAAGCATCTTTTAATTTCATGGCTGCTGTTACCATCCGCAGTGATTTTGGAGCTCAAGAAAATTAAGTCTGTCACTCTTTACATTGTTAACAGTATTGCATAGGAACCAGGAATGTTAGGCCAGTGAATCAAGGTAAATTGGAAGTGGTCAAATAGGAAATACCAAGAGTGAACATTGACATTTTAGAAATCAGTGAAATAAAACAGCTGAGAATGGGTGAATCTAATTCAGATAGCCATTGTATCTACTACTGTGGGCAAGAATCCTTTAGAAGAAATGGAGTAGGCCTCATAGCCAACAGAAGAGTCCAAAAAGACAGAATGATCTCTGTTCATTTCCAAGCAAACCATTCAGTATTACAGGAACCCAAGTCTATTCCCCAACCACAAATGCCAAAGAAACTGATGTTGAATGGTTCTATGAAGACCTACAAGACCTTCTAGAACTAACATCCCAAAATGATGTGCTTTTCATCTTAGGGGACTGGAATGCAAAAGTAGGAAATCAAGAGATACCTGGAGTAACAGGCAAGTTTGGCCTTGGAGTACAAAAATGAGTAACAGGCAAGTTTGGCCTTGGAGTACAAAAATAAGCAGGGAAAAGGCTAACAAAGTTTTACCAAGTGAATGCACTGGTCCTAGTAAGCACCCTCTTCCAACAACACAAGAGATGACTCTACACATGGACATCATCAGATGGTTAATACTGAAATCAGATTGATTTTATTCTTTGCAGCCAAAGATGGAGAAGCTCTATGCGTGCGTGCTAAGTTGTGTCACTCATGTCTGACTCTTTGTGGTCCTGTGGACTATACCTTGCCAGGCTGCTCTGTCCTTGGGATTCTCCAGGCAAGAATACTGGAATGGATTGCCATTTCTTCCTCCAGGGGGAAAAGCTTTATACAATCAGCAAAAACAAAACCAGTAGCTGACTGTGGCTCAGATCTTGAACTCCTTATTGCCAAATGCAGACTTAAATTGAAGAAAATGGGGAAAACCACTAGACCATTCAGGTATGACCTAAATCAAATCCCTTATGCTTATACAGTGGAAGTGACAAATTAACTCAAGGAATTAGATCTGACAGACAGAGTGCCTGAAGAACTATGGATGGAGGTTTGTGTAACTGTACAGGAGGTAGTGATCAAGACCATTCCCAAGAAAAAGAAATGCAAAAAGGCAAAATGGTTGTCTGAGAAGGCCTTACAAATAGCTATGAAAAGAAGAGAAGCAAAAGGCAAAGGAGAAAAGGAAAGATTCACCCATCTGAATGCAAAGTTCCAAATAACAGCAAGGAGAGATAAGAAAGCCTTCCTCAGTGATCAATGCAAAGAAATAAAGGAAAACAGTAGACTGGGAAAGAGTAGAGATCTCTTCAAGAAAATTAGAGAAAAGTTTAACGGGCACTTAAGCATACACATTTAAATGAATCATCACTTTCCACAAAAGGTAACTTCAGGAAGTTCACATACTGCTGAGTGATACTGCTGTTGTTCAAGCCCTTTGTTTCTTGTTGATGTGACTTCAAGCATTCTTTTGAACACTATCTTTGGCTTGCCAAGATACATTTTTATAACTTCAATAGTTTTTATTTTAAGAATTTTAGATTTACAGGAAAATTAAAAGACAGTACAGAGGTCCTATAACCCATATCATTGTTCCTATTGCCAACATCTTTTATTAGTATGGTACAGTTCCCACAATGAATGAACCAATGCTGACACCTTAGTATTAGTATGAAGTCTATACTTTTTTGGATTTCCTTAATGTGTACCTCATATCCTTTACCTATTTCATGATCCCATCCTGGACATCACATGGCATTTCATCAATGTGTCTCCTTAAGTTCCTCTTCACTATCACCATTTCTTAGATTTTCCTTAATTCTGATGACCTTGACATTTTGAGAACTGTTCAGGTATTTTGCAGAATGCTCCTCAGTAGGCATGTATCTGATGTTTTTCTCATGATTAGACTGGGGTTATGGGTATGGGAGAGAAAGAACACAGAGTATAGCTCTCATTCAGTTCAGTTCAGTTGCTCAGTCGTGTCCAAATCTTTGCAACCCCATAAAGCACAGCAAGCCAGGCCTCCCTGTCTATCACCAACTCCTGGAGTTCACTCAGACTCACGTCCATCGAGTCCGTGATGCCNCATTTCGGGGCAAAGTAAAATTCGGGTAATTTGAGAGCGTCAGTTCCTAGGCAGGTTGATAAGAAGTCTGCGGTTGATAAGAAGTCTCTTCTCCCTGAGGAGAGAGGGGACTGGTGTTCTGGAGGAGGAGACAGGGGTCTGGAATTCTCAAGGAGGAGGAAAGGACAAACATTTTGCTTGTTTGTTCTACATTCCTTAGTCTTAGTCACAAAAAAACGGTTTTTTCTTTAAGCCCAGACCTGATGATTACACAACAAACAACTCAGTTTAAACTCTGTACTAGGGATTATATAGCAACAATGTATCCTGCCTGAGGACATTGTCTCCTTCCTGAAAACCTTCTGACTAATCCTGGTATTTTAGAATGTATATTATGGGAGTGGGTCTGGTAGGATTTTCTCTTGTTACGTTCTAATTCTCTTATTCTAAAACGTAAATTGTGGGAACTGGGTCTGGTAAAATTTTTACAACCTTGAGAAATTATTTTGATTTATTGTAATAACTAATTTAAAAAGTATATAATTCCATTTTAAAAGACTAGCAAGTGGGGCACTCTCTGCCCCCCTTCTAATGTCTATGTCAGAAGATTTCTCTGTCCCTTTTCACTGTAATAAAACTTCTGCCACACAAGAGCCCTGCGTGGTCAAGCCTGGTCTCTGGTCCTGAAGCTAAATCTTCCTTGGAGATCATGAATCTGACATCATTCACTGTAAGCTATCAAATTCATCTTTATATTTTTTATGAGTCCTGAAGTCCCTATCTGATATTCAATTTTCTCTCCACCTTTCAGAGTCTCCTTGTATTTTTTAAACATATTCTGAGATTTTCATTGTACTCGAATTAAGGAAACAGAAAATTTACATATACTCAATCTTCTAGGAAACCAAAGTCCCTCCTTCCAAAATATTTTTGTGCAAAACTAGTTATGTTCAAATATAAAGATTTGTTCTTTACTATAAAGTATTTGAGATGATTTCAAATTTTTCAGCAAAATAGCACTCTCCCTCCATATATATATATAAAGGTGAAAGTGAAAGTCGCTCAGTCGTGCCTGACTTTTTGCAACCCCATGGACAGTAGGAAGTCAAGAAACACCTGGAGTAACAGGCAAATTTGGCCTTGGAATACAGAATGAAGCAGGATACATGAATTTGAGTGAACTCCAGGAGTTGGTGATGGACAGGGAGGCCTGGCGTGCTGCGGTTCATGAGGTCACAAAGAGTCAGACACTACTGAGCTACTGAATTGAGCTGAAACCTCTATAGCACAGTTGCTCTTCTGCAGGTTCTCATTACAAGCCCCCAAGAGTACATATGGAGAGCTGAACTGAGTGCTTACTGAGGAAAACATCCTGGCACAGCTTCCACCATGTAAACAACTTCATTCTTAGATCAAGACAAGTGGACTGGAAATCATAAAAAGCCACCCACAACATGGGGTGACTGGAGTTCACAGGGAGTGATCCTCTGGCTCACTATATACATAAGACATATATATATATATATAATAGAAAGCTATGCATATAAAGTGGAAAAGTTTAAGTGTGCCCAGTCGTGTCCGACTCTTCGTGACCCCATGGACTTTATCCTACCAGGCTCCTCTGTCCATGGGATTTTCCAGGCAACAGTACTGGAGTGGTTTGCCATTTCCTTCTCCATATAAAGCAGATNATATATATATATATATAATAGAAAGCTATGCATATAAAGTGGAAAAGTTTAAGTGTGCCCAGTCGTGTCTGACTTTTTGTGACCCCATGGACTTTATCCTACCAGGCTTCTCTGTCCATGGGATTTTCCAGGCAACAGTACTGGAGTGGTTTGCCATTTCCTTCTCCATATAAAGCAGATAACTAATAAGGACCCACTGTTTAGCACAGGGAACTCTACTCAATACTACTTAATGGCCTATATGGGAAAAGAATCTGAAAACAATGGAGATGCACATATATGTAGCTGATTCACTTTTCTGTAGAGAAGAAACTGACAGTACGTTTTAAATCAACTACACTCCAATAAAAATTAATTTTATTTATTTTTTTTTAATTTTTACTTTATTTTGCTTTACAATACTGTATTGGTTTTGGCATACATTGACATGAATCCGCCACGGGTGTACATGAGCTCCCTTAAAAATTAATTTAAAAAAAATAAATAAAGGCAAAGGGTGACCCTGGTCTGGTGCCAGGGTGACAACAACTATCAGCAACCAGTGTTCCCAGGTAGACTCCCATTCAGACTGTCTCCAGCAAAACGGTTCCTTGACTCCTGAGTTTGGAAAGTAAGGTGAGGCTCCTGTGTCTGCTGAGGTCTGGGACTCTGGCAGGTCCAGGTTTATGAATCCAGCCTGTACATTGCCCACAAGTGACCCAGGAGGGCACCCAGTCCTGTGCACCTGCCCTGAGCTCTCTGGAACCTGCCTGGCCTGTCCAGTCCAGCTATGGTCTGTGGGGTCAGAAACCATGTGGTCACATCTGGGAGTCATCCTGAGGTGAGACCACCCACTGCTGTTGCACCCATCTCATCCTTATCTTGGGAGGCTGGACACAGGCAGAATCAAGCTCCCCATTGTCCTATCCAATTTTCGGTCATGGGCTCCAGCAGACAAGTCCTCAGATGAGCTCTTTAGCATTGTTGTCTATTTCCCTTAGTTGCTCCTGGTTCCCATGACATCAGGAAGGTCCTGGAATGTGTGGTCAAGTCTTAGTTGTCACCATTTCTACTTTCTCCTGAGATTCCCTCTGTTCATCTCTCTTCCCACCTCCTTGCTGGTGTCCAGCTGCATCCTCACTCTGGTACAATAAGCAGGAGGTTCAACGAGCCTCTTCTAGGGCACTGAGATATAGTCCAGCCAAGCTCCTATGAATGCATTTCCTTCTGGTGTGTGAGTGCTAACTCAATTCAGTCACATCTGACTCTTTGAAACCCCATGGACTACAGCCCGCCAGGTTTCTCTGTCCATGGGATTCTCCATGCAAGAATACTGCAGTGGGTTGCCATTTCCATCTCCATAATTCTAATCCCTATGTGACATTAATTCTTCTAGAATGCTTTCTTTCAGTTGGGCATTCTGCTTATGAAACATGTATTTTAAAACAGAATGATTGGAGGAAATCCAATTTCATTGCATAGAGTCATAGAGTTTACTTTTTGAGTGGAATTTTTTTTTTTCTGCCTTCACTTTTATCTAATTTCTTCTAGAAAATCAGTATCATACAGTGGCCTTTAACACAGTATAAGGAAGAGTGTATTTTTATTTTTTTAATGAGAGTACTGAGGCTGAAACTGTTTGCATAACAAATGGGGTTGCCCATCACCCAGAACTGATCTCTCTTTTTGTAAGAGATTTTGTTTGATTACTCTAGTTTATTCATGGAGATAACGCAGAAGTGAGAGAAATTCTAGAATTTCGTGCTTTAGAGTGTCATCTACTTTCACTAGGAAGAATGCAAAATGGTTCCCACTATGTGCCCTGGAAGCTTCTGGGCTTTTCTGCTTCAGGACAGCCATGTCAGGGTAACACAGCACCGATGGTGAGTCCTGGAGCATGAAACGTCTCTGCAGTGGTCCCAGCAACTATGGATGTTCAGCATTAGATGTTCTGAAACACCTGCCTCTGCAGTGTGCTTGGAACTTCTGGTGTTCTAGAACTATTTTCACATTCTTAAGTGAAATTAATTTATCACACGCATACTTAACAATCTTATTTTGTAAAGAGAGATGGAAAATTGGGACCTCCCTGTTTTAATTTAAATTTTCTTAGTGACTAGTGAGGAAAGGAATTTTCATAAGATTATTAGCCGTGTGTTAGTCCTGCTTAAAATACTTGTCCATTTTTCAAATGCATTTATTGACTTTTTCTTGTCATTTTAAGAACTTTGAGGGAACTGGGTCCCAGCACAACAGGAAATCTTCTTATAAGTAGAAGATATATTAGATAGGATAACAGCCCCACAGATGTCCAGGCCCTACAGCCTGGAACCAGTGATAAGTTATGTGGCCACCCGGTGGACTGCAGCCCACCAGGCTCCTCTGTCCATGCGATTTCCAAAGCAAGAATATTGGAGTGGGTTGACATTTTCTTCTCCAGGGGATCTTCCTGACTCAGGGATCAAGCCTGTGTATCCTGCATTGCAGGGGAATTCTTTACCACTGAGCCACCTGGGAAGCCCCTGTAAGAGTTAGACTTGGGCAAATATTTCTATCTTTGAAGATGGATCAAGGAATGCAAGAGCCCTCTAAAAGTTGGGACGGGCAAGAAAACTGATTCTCCCTTAGAGCTGCCCAAAGAGAAGCAGCCCAGTGAGACCCATGACATACTTCTGACTGCCAGAACTGTGAAATAATAAACTTGTGTTGTTTTAAATGACTAAATTTATGTAATTTGTTACAGCAGAAAAATGAAGCTAATATGGAGGATCTGGGTGTGCATGTGTGTGTGTTAAGTCACTTCAGTCATGTCTGACTCTTTATGACTCCATGGACTGTACCCCACCAAGCTCCTCTGTCTGTGGAATTCTCTGGGTAAGAATACTAGAGTGGGTTGCCATGCCCTCTTCCAGGGGGTTTTCCTGACCCAGGGATTGGACTGAAGGAGAAGTTGGGCTCTGATGTGGTAATGACAAAGGCCTCAGCCAGTCCTACAGGAAACTCTGCTGCTAAGACAGCTGTGTGGAGCCTGACAAGCAGGAAAAGCCTTGATAGCCCTTACTGGGAGCAGATATCCCTTGGGAGGTGCTACAGAAAGGTGTCACCCTGAACCATTCCCAGCTGCAGGGAGAATATCCTGCAACACCCACTGCAGCATAACTAGGAAAAGTTTGACAGAAATGTTCCATTGCAAATTTTATGTCACCTTTGGGACACAGAAGTCAATTATACTTCATAAAAGAAATATTAAACCACAAGTACTTAGCAGCTGGTCTGGCTTCCCTGGTGGCTCAGATGGTAAAGAACACACCCACAATGCAGGAGACCTGGGTTGAGTCCCTGGAAGATCTCTTGGAGAAGGGCATGGCAACCCACTCCAATATTCTTGCCTGAAGAATCCCATGGACAGAGGAGCCTGGCGTGCTATAGTCCATGGGGTCACAAAGAGTCAGATCTGACTGACTAAGCACAGCACACAGCACATTTAGCAGCTGTGTCAGCTTGGACATGTTTTTTTTCCTCTCTGTGCCTCCATTTCCTCCCATCTAAAATAAGGATAATAATACTACCTGCCTCTTAAAATTGCTTTGAGGAATAAAAAATATATTAATACCCTAAGGCAATTTTTAAAATATCTTGTCAGTTGGTAAATCTTTACTATTTTCCTGGGCTACTTGGGCCTTTCAAAACAATGCTTCTAAACTTTCAAATGCTTATTTTTGTCAAATGTGTACATTGTGTTATGAGCAAAAGACTCTCAGAACTTAGAGGACTTCTATTCCTGGATCAGGAAGATCCCTTGGAGAAGGGAATGGCTACCCACTCCAGTATTCTGGCCTGGAGAATTCCATAGACTCCATAGTCCATGGGGTCGCAAAGAGTCGGATATGACTGAGTGACGTTCACTTTTTTCATTGTGTTTATTATTTTAAATGTAATAATTTAGACAAAATAATTCAATGAGGAAATGAAAGTTTTTTCAACAAATGATGTTGGAAAATTTGGAAGTTGTCTACAAATAGACACACACAAAAAAATATCACCAACACAGGCACCAAACACTACTTACTGCAAACTAACTCATACAAGTATGGTTCACCTCCAGATATATAAAGAGGTTGAGATGAATGAAATACGGAATTCCCATGGTGTCCCTGGCACATCGCGGTGCTAAACAAAGGTCCCTTAGCAATGATCACCATTGATATTTACACAACTTCTGAAGCTGATTATTAATCTCTGCATTCCACTATGCTGTCTTTGGAATTTCTGCCCAAAACGGCAGTACCAGTGGAAAGAAACCAGCTCCCAGTTCAGAACCACAGTCTCTGCAGCTCCTGCTAACCTGTTCCTCTCTCACCCTCTCAGCATGCTCGCCTTGCAGTGAAATGCTCGCCCACCATTTTGAAAGAGAAACTTCAGATTGTTGTCCCTCATTTTTGACCTGATGCTTCCCACCCATAGTGAGATGAGGAATTTACTTTATTGATAAAGTGAATCCAAACATTTTTTTCTTCCTCTAAGTTTTCCTTTTAGCTGGATAGAAGAAGAGAGAGAGAAAGTGGGCAGGTAATATTTAAGTAGCGATCAAGTTTCAGAGAAGTACTTTCATTGCTTAAAAGCTGCTCCAGGCAAAGGCTGAAAGCAAGTTAATTTCCTGGGATTTATGATGCTGTATAAAACCTATAGTTGCACATCATGGCTTAATAACTTAATTTTATTTCAGAAAGATATTGTGCATGGTTGGGGAGCTGAAGGCTCACCCCCATGATGAAACAGAAGGGTGGCTTTTCCTGGGAGCCTGCCCCCTGCAGCTGTGTATCATCTATCTCTGCCTAGCTGGAAATGAAAGCTGCCCTAGAAGAAATGAAACAAAATGGACTGATGATTATTTTTATCCCCACCCCCCCACCATGTTTCACTCTCAACAACACTTGAAACATTTTCCATGCCTTCCACATCTTAATAAAAAAGTTTATTCATTGATTATGTTGACATAGTCTCTTGATACACAGAATCTCTAAATTTGGGGGTCCAGCGCCAATACTGGAGAAGGCAATGGTAACCCACTCCAGTACTCTTGCCTGGAAAATCCCATGGATGGAAGAGCCTTGTGGGCTGCAGTCCATGAGGTCACTAAGATTTGGGCACGACTGAGCAATTTCACTTTCACTTTTTACTTTCATGCATTGGAGCAGGAAATGGTAACCCACTCCAGTGTTCTTGCCTGGAGAATCCCAGGGATGGGGGAGCCTGGTGGGATGCTGTCTACAGGGCTGCACAGAGTCGAACACGACTGAAGCGACTTAGCAGCAGCAGCAGCGCCAATATTCGTGTTTCAGTGAGTTGTTGAAGCTACATGACCACGAAGAATTCACTTGAACTTTCTGAGCTTTAGTTTCCTCCTCTGTGTTATCTGAGGAATAATATCCTACCGGTCTTCCTCCCTGAGTTTGTTAGTGCAGTAATTCCCACAAATATTTCATAGGTATAACTGAGCAACACATACAAAAGATGTCAACACCACCTCTAGTGGGCAGCTGCTGCAATGGCCCTCATGATACCTGCCTCTTTATATTCATGTTCTTATGTAATAGCCTCCCCTTGCGTGTAGACTGGACCCAGTGACCCACTTCTAACAAACAGAATAAGGTGGATATATTAGTTTCCTAGGGCTGCTGTAACAAAATGCCACAAATCATTGAGTTAAAACTATAGAAATTTATTCTTTCACATTTCTGGAGGCTGGGAGTTCTAAATCTAGGTGTCAGCAGGGCCACACTCTCTCTAAAGGCCTAGGGAAGGATGCTTCTTTGTCCCTCCCTATCTTCTAGTGGTTGCCAATAATCTTTGGCATTTCTAGGCTTTTATATGCTTCAGTCTCTGTCTCCATTGTAGTAAAGGACATAAAGAGCTTTTGTTGTTGTTATTCTTCTTGCGCTTTTGTTATTCTGTTGTGCTTTTCCCTTCTCTGCTTTTGTTTTCCTTATTTTTTTATGAGCTACTTGAACTACATTTTGAACTTTATTTTCATTTATCTCCAGTATCATATGGTATATCTCTTTGTGTATCTCTTTTCATAGTTGTTCTAGATGTTTCATTCCTTGTGTAGAACCTACCAAAGTCTGTTGGTGTCAACCGCACTTTACTAGTTTTAGTGGAGGGTAGAAACTTTATCTTTCCTTCTGTCCCATCACTTTCCCATTTATGATACAATTGTCTTAGACAATTTCTCTGTATACAGTGATAATCACATTAACAGTGATACACTTTTGGCATTCATTATCAGTAATAATTTAATAAACTAAAGCAAAGTAAGAAATCTATTGCATTTACCCAGTTTTGCTCTTGCCACATTCCTGATGCTCTAGATTCCTTCTTTTATTGTTTCCTTTCTGTTTGCAGTACTTCCTTTATCCAATCTGTAAGGTTCAGTCTGTTAATGGCAATTTATTTTAGCTCTTTTTAGTTGTAAATGTCTTTATTTTCCCCTCATTCTTGCAGGATAGTTTTACTGGGTCTTAGAAATCACACTTGAGATACTGTGTCTCTTCCTTTGTCCTTGCTGGTTTCAGATGAGAAGCCCTCTGCAGTTCAAATTGTTTCTCTATGGATTCTTTCAAGATTTCTTTCATTGTCTTTAGTTTTAAGAAATTTAACTATGATGTATTTGGTATTGATTTATTTTGATTTATCTTATTTGGGTTTTTCTCAGTTTTATGAATTTATAGGTTTATGGGTTTTGCCAGACTGGGACATTACAGTCTTTATTTCTTTGAATATCTTATCAGCTTCACTGTCTTTCTCTTCTTCTTCTGGAACTTCAGCAACACAGACATTACATCTTCAGTTATAGTCTCATAGGTTTCTGAGGTTCTGTGCATTTTTTTTAAAGTAGATAGCTCCAGTAGAAATAATCTCTGTTGTTCTGTTTGGGTAATTTCTACTGTTTTACCTTCAAATCCACTGATTCATTCTTCTGTCCAATCCATTTTGCTGTTATAAACATCCAGTGAATTTTTTTTCTGCCATTGTAAATATTTTTGTTGTTCAGTCACTAAGTCATGTCCAACTCTTTGCAATCCCATGGACAACAGTATGCCAGGCTTCCCTGTCCTTCCCCATTTCCTGAAGTTTGCTCAAACTCATGTCCATTGAGTCAGTGACACCATCCAACTATCTCATCCTCTGTCACTCTCTTCTCCTCCTGCCCTCAGTCTTTCACAGCATCAAGATCTTTCCCAATGAGTCAACTCTTTGCATCCAGTAACCAAGCTTTTATACTATTATGCCATTCTAAATTTCCATTTGGTTCTTTTTATATCTTCTATTTCTTTGCTGGGATTTTTCTATTTCTTAGCTGAGACTGTCTGCTTTTTCACTTGTTTCAAAATTGTTTAAATAGCTAGTTGAAGCATTTTTATGATGGCTTTGCAGTATTTCTTATGTCACTTGAGTGTTGTTAAGTTTCTTGGTTATCTTTTTTTCATTCAGTTTGAGATCCTTTGACTGTGTGGATTACAACAAACTGTGGAAAATTCATCAAGAGATGGGAACACCAGACCACCTGACCTTCCTCTTGAGAAATCTGTATGCAGGTCAGGAAGCAACTAACTGGACATGGAACAATAGGCTGGTTCCGAATTGGAAAAGGAGTATGTCAAGGCTATACATTGTCACCCTGCTTATTTAACTTATATGCAGAGTACAATCATGTGAAATGCTAGGCTGAATGAATCACAAGCTGGAATCAAGATTGCCAGGAGAAATATCAATAGCCTCAGATATGAATATGACATTACCCTTATGGAAGAAAGTGAAGAAGAAGAAATAAAGAACTTCTTGATGAAAGTAAAAGAGGAGAGTGAAAAAGTTGGCTTAAAACTCAACATTCAGAAAACTAAGATTGTGGCATCCAGTCCCATCACTTCAAGGCAAATAGATGGGGAAACAATGAGAGACTTTATTTTGTTGGACTCCAAAGTAATTGCAGATGGTGACTGCAGCCATGAAATTAAAAGACACTTGCTCCTAGAAAGAAGAGCTATGACAAACCTAGACAGTATATTAAAAAGCAGAGATATTCCTTTGCCAACAAGTCTGTCTAGTCAAAGCTATGGTTTTTCCAGTAGTCATGTATGGATGTGAGAACTGGACTATAAAGAAAGCTGAGCACCATAGAATTGATGCCTTTGAGCTGTGGTGTTGGAGAAGACTCTTGAGAGCCCTTTGGACTGCAAGGAGATCCAACTAGTCCATCCTAAAGGAGATCAGTCTTGAGTGTTCATTGGAAGGACTGATGTACTTTGGCCACCTGATGCAAAGAGCTGACATTTGAAAAGGCTCTGATGATGGGAAAGATTGGAGGCAGGAGGAGAAGGGATGACAGAGGATGAGATGGTTGGATGGCATTACTGACTCAATGGACATGAGTTTGAGCAAGCTCCAGGAGTTGGTGATGGACAGGGAAACCTGGTTTGCTGCAGTCCATGGGGTCACAAAGAGTCAGACACGACTAAGTGACTGACATCTAACTCTTGAGGTTTTTTTAATTTTAGGGATGGCAAGAGATTAAAATCCAAACATTTTGGAGCATATATTATTTATAAATTAATTAGCTTATTAATTAATTAATGTTAATAATATTTAGTTTTATTAAAATAAAATTATTTTAAATTTTGTTTAAATCATGTTTCAAGCATCCTCCTTTTAAGTTGAGTCTGGTGGTAGGACTTCCCCACTAGTGCCAGGTGGGGGGTTATATCTAGGTCCTCAATTTGACCTCCACTGTCAGCTGGGGAATGAAGGATCACGTGATCCTGTTGATAAATGTTGTGAGTTAAGGCACCCCATTTGGCCTCTGCTGTACCACACATTCTCAAGGTGGGAGAGGTGCCTTGTTTCTCCCTGACACCTAAAAGATAGGGGTTGGCCTTGTTGCCACTGGGTGATTGTGAAAATCCTGACTGTCCACTAGGTCTCCCCTGATAACACATCAACATGGGTTTACTGCAGCCTGGCAAGAGAGGAAGTCCAGGATCCCGCTTGGCTTTTTCTGGTACTCAGGAGTGGGGGCAAGTTTTCTCTGTATTTTGCTAGAGTGGACTAGTTATTCTATAAAAGTTTTCCATCTTGCTAGGCTGTCACTTTCTTGGTTTCTTGGGTGATGAAAGCAAGACTTTCTTAGGGCCATTTTAACTGTGTTCATTGGTGTTTCTGAGATGCCAGCTACTTCAGTTACAAGTCTGGGATGTATCACTTCAGATCAGTTCAGTCACTCAGTCGTGTCCGACTCTTTGTGATCCCATGAATTGCAGCACGCCAGGCCTCCCTGTCCATCACCAACTCCCGGAGTTCACTCAGATTCACATTCATTGAGTCAGTGATGCCATCCAGCTATCTCATCCTCTGTAGTCCCCTTCTCCTCCTGCCCCCAATCCCTCCCAGGATCAAAGTCTTTTCCAATGAGGCAACTCTTCACATGAGGTGGCCAAAGTACTGGAGTTTCAGCTTTAGCATCATCCCTTCCAAAGAAATCCCAGGGCTGATCT
>SJYX01022930.1:84256-96997 GCA_006410675.1 Oreotragus oreotragus
GTTCATGGGATCACAAAGAGTCAGACACGACTGAGTGACTGAACTGAACTGAACTGAACTGAAAAATACAAGTTATTTCTCTTTAAAGAAATGAACTTGATAGAATGACCATGTAATTTACTCTCTAAATAAAATAAATTTGGAAGTGAAATAATGAACTGTTAGTCTACAACAGGCATAAAATGGGACTCTCTTAGACATGTCTCCAGAATACGGTCACCCTTACTTTGACTTTTATTTCATTTTGTCCATCCTTCCCACCTCTTCACTTGGCTCTTCTCCCACCCTTTCATTCTAAAATGCTCTGTTTTATCTTCTAGTACAAACATCCTATTCAAGGAGAGCAAGAAGTTGTATATGCATGATTGTGTGTGTGTTCTCTGAAATATCTGACCTAGAAAAAAGTTGAATCATGAATAAACACGTTGCTATTACAAAAAAAAAATAGAGTATACTAACACATATATATGGAATTTAGAAAGATGGTAATGATAACCCTGTATGCGAGACAGCAAAAGAGACACAGATGTATAGAACAGACTTTTGGACTCTGTGGGAGAGGGAGAGGATGGGATGATTTGGGAGAATGGCATTGAAACATATATAATATCATGTAAGAAATGAATCACCAGTCTAGGTTCGATGCAGGATACAGGATGCTTGAGGCTGGTGCACTGGGATGACCCAAAGAGATGGTATAGGGAGGGAGGTGCAAGGGGGGTTCAGGATTGGGAACTCATGTACACCCGTGGTGTATTCATGTTGATGTATGGCAAAACCAATACAGTATTGTAAACTAAAATAAAGTAAAAGAAAAAGAAAAAAAAAGCAGAAAAAATAATGTATTGGGATAGTTTCCAAAATTTTTAAATAATATCTACAGATAATATAATATACTATATCAAAGTTAATTTCCTGATTTTGATAATTGTATTATGGTTACATAAGAGACTACTCTTGTTTTTATGAAATAAACACCAACGTTTTTATGGATTAAATAAAATAGTGATATATGGATTAAGCATAGTAATTTATTCATTCATTCCAAAAGCATTTTTGGGGGGTGGCTACCTCCTATGTACCAGGGATAACACTGTTGTTGTTGTTCAGTCGCTAAGCCATGTCTGACGCTTTGCAACCCCATGAACTGCAGCATGCCAGGCTTCTCTGGTATAGTCCACCCTCTGACAGCAGAGAAAGGAAGTAACTCGCCAGTGACATCTAGAGTTCTGAGGCAGCCCTAAGGACTGGACTTCCTGTGTTGCATAGCAATTTCTCACCAGCTATCTATTTTGCATGGTAGAGATATATGTCAATGCAACCTTCTACATTCATCCCACTCTTTCCAGCCTCCACTGTGTCCACAAATCCATGTTCTACATCTGCATATCCATTTCTTCCCTGCAAATGGGTTCATCAATACCATTTTTCTAGATTCCATATATATACATTAATATGCAGTATTTGTTTTTCTCTTTCTAACTTACTTCACTCTGTATAACAGGCTGTAGGTTGAAGGTCCTGAAGGCTACACCGATCTCACTGAATCCCAATGTCAGTGACATGGGCTTCATGTACTAGAACCTCTCAAGGAATAACAGTGGGGTTTCTGGGCACCACAGACCACATAACTATTGCACTTCATTTTTGAGGGCCATGATGGACACACCAGATAGTCAGGACCATACATAGGGGTACCTTCTGCTAGTATCTCCATGAGGCACTGGATTCTGATTCAGTGCAGGAATCAAACTGATTCCTGAATCAATTTACAGCCTCACTGAGGAGACAAGACTAATTGAGATGAAGAAGTTAGAAGGAAAGTGCCTCAGAAAGCATAGAAATGACTGTAATAATGGTCCCATCTGGCACTGAGTCAAAAACAGAGTTGCATGAAAGAACGAATGAGTGGACAATGACACGTAGAGCTGTGGGTAATCCAGTTTTTCAATGACAGAAGCATGGTGGCAGCACGCCTGATATGAGTGATGTCAGGTACTGGATGCACATAAGGATCACTGTCAGTGAAGGACACTGGGTACCCCTTCTAACACCTGGGACTTAAGAGAAGATATGTAGTGAAAGAAAAGGATCACCACCCTTGGGACTGTCTCAAATAACCAGCATCACAAATGTTCCATTATCTAGTGTCATTGTTGTTTGGGGAACTCTGGAAAATTGCATCATCTTTACATTTTCATCTAAATATGTGGTAGGGTTAGACACAGGTGTACTTTCAATTAACGTGAAAGAGATCTTTTTTCACTTCCTTGTTTCAAGGACAGTGTTTCTTGGTTTTATTTGGAGACCACTGGGGAAAGTTTTAAAATGCTATCACATAACATAGAGACCGTTTCATAAGAAATTCCCCTCCTGTGGGAACTGTGTAAGAATTTAAAATAAAAGAACGTCTGACACTTCTTAATTAAATACAGCCATTAGTTAGGTCGTTATGCCAGTAGATATATTTTGCAGCGGCTAAAGAAAGGATACAAGCCTTTATGTTCCTCAGACAAGAGACAAGACTAACTGAGATGAAGATGTCAGAAAAAAAAGTGCCCCAGAAAACACAGAATTGACTGTAAGTGAGGGAGAAACATTTCCTCCTGGAGAGGCCAGTGTATGATTTGAACCCAACTCTTTTTTCTTTGTCTCTTCTCTTTTTCCTTTGACATCGCTGTCAATGGCCATTTGGGCCCTCATGTCAAGTTATAGAATGCATATTAGAGAGAAATGCTTTCAAACCAGCAGTTCACATAAGGCAAATGATCTTTCTTCCGCTGCTTCCAATACTATTGAATTGTGATGTTTTCTACAAAATAACCCAGCAATCTATTGGGACTCTGGGTGAGTTGGAGCTGTCCGTCCACTCATGTTGCCAACAGCCAGCCTGCTCTACAGCTGCTATTGGCCTCCCATCGTTTCCCGAGAACAGGTGAGAGAGCTGAATGTGTGCATGACTGACCCTCTAGACACACGTCTCCACCCGGGGACAAGACAGGGGAGCATGCCCTTCGTTGCTTATTCATCACAGCAAGTGTCAATGCAGGGAGATGGCTTGTCAAGCTAAGGAAGCATTTTGGCTCATTTTGTCATGTGGAGGATGTACCAAGCCACTCCAATTAGCACAAAACATCCTGACAGGTCAGCCCTATTAGCACATTTATATGCTGTATTTGTCCCATTGAGCTCAAGAATCAATACTGCATCGATTCACTCTTAATTGTCCTCTAAAAGTTCCATGTATGTCAGGCCTGTCTTTGTTCTTCAGATGACAGCTTCAAAGGAGACAGGACCACTTGTTTCACCTTTCCTGGCACTTGGGCACTATGTGGCAGATGGTGTGCTTTAGTAGAAAGAACACTGGATGCGGGCTGGACAGACCTGAATTTGCATCATATTTTGAAAAACCATTTCTGCTTTCTAAGTCTCCATTTCCTTATCTACAAAGTAGGAATACCACCACCTGACTCCCAGTGTTGCTAGGGTAATAAGCCAGTGAACAAACACAGAGCACTTTCACACAGTATGTCAGGGTTTTTCCACAATCAAGGAACACAACTTCTTGGTTTCTTGATAGATATATCCCCCATTTAGCTTAAAAAGTGACCAAGTCCAGAAAAAGGCATATGTCCCAATATGTGTGTTTTATTACTGTGTGAACACTGGGTTAGTCCTACTTCATTGTATGGTTCCTAAATTCACCTTTAGGATCACCTGGGAGATTTTACAAAGTATAATATCCCATCCCTACAAAGACGCTGATCTACGAGGTCCAGGATGGGTAGTGAGCTTGGCTGGAGGCTGTGTCCCTGCATGGAACATAAAGCTACTTCACGCCCTACAAGACTGAGCTCATAGTGTGACCTTCATGTTCCCCTTTCCTCCCAGCACAGTCCTGAGTACCAAGCCCTGAGGCCTGACTGGGGGGGCAGGGCTGTGCAAGGATGCAGAGAAAGGAGAAGAATAGAGGCCTCCCCCAATCGGAGTGACAGCCCTTATTAGTCTCCTGGGGGTCAGTCTCTTCAACTCAGGCCCGTCTGCTTGCTGCTGCCAGATGGACCTTTCTGATACACAAAAATAATCACTTCCATCACCAGCTTAAAATTCCTCCTTGATTGTTGGCTTAATGATAGTGACAATAGGTAAGTTTACCTACTTCTCATCACAGAAGAGAAATCCAGAGCAGAGAGATGATCAGCCACACACAGCCGGAAAGTGGGGCAGAACCAGAAGCATTTCTCCTGGGCCCTTGCCATCATGCTCTTCCTGGAGCACTATGGCTGAGCCCTGCGCAGGGGCCTGCCCCAGTCTGTCATTCCTGTCCCATCAGGGGCCACTTGTGCCCTCCACTGGTCACTTTCTCTCCCTGCCCTGAAGTCCAGACTGCCCTAGGGAGACTGGATGCCTCTTATCTGTTCTCTAAAGTAGTGGATTCTACACTTCAGGGGAGGCTTCCTTGACTCCCTCTCCCCACTTGGCACTCCCCAGTGATAGAGAAAATTGCCCAGACTTGGTACTAGCCTAGCATAGGGGAGGTTTTCTCTTGGTTTGAAGAATGAGTGAGTGAATGAAAGGCCTGTGGATGCCAGCAGTACAGAAGGAGGGAGATGGGGATCATCAGAGCACAGAAACTCCTAGTCATGGCAAGCTGCTGCTGTTGCTACTGCTGCTGCTGCTGCTGCTACTAAGTCACTTCAGTCTTGTCCGACTCTGTGAGATCCCATAGACGGCAACGCACCAGGCTCCCCTGACCCTGGGATTTGCCAGGCAAGAACACTGGAGTTGGCTGCCATTTCCTTCTCCAGCCATGGCAAGAGCTAATGTGAAATCTGTGCCTCTCAACCTTTCCTAGGCACCATCCTCAGTATTATAAATCTCATAGTGTGACCTTCATGTTCCCCTTTCCTCCCAGCACAGTCCTGAGTACCAAGCCCTGAGGCCTGATTGGGGGGGCAGGGCTGTGCATGGATGCAGAGAAAGGAGAAGAATAGAGGCCTCCCCCAATCTGAGTGACAGCCCTTATTAGTCCCCTGGGGGTCAGTCTCTTCAACTCAGGCCCGTCTGCTTGCTGCTGCCAGATGGATCTTTCTGATACACAAAAATAATCACTTCCATCACCAGCTTAAAATTCCTCCTTGATCGTTGGCTTAATGATAGTGACAATAGGTAAGTTTACCTACTTCTCATCACAGAAGGGAAATCCAGAGCAGAGAGATGATCAGCCACACACAGCCGGAAAGTGGGGCAGAACCAGAAGCATTTCTCCTGGGCCCTTGCCATCATGCTCTTCCTGGAGCACTATGGCTGAGCCCTGCGCAGGGGCCTGCCCCAGTCTGTCATTCCTGTCCCATCAGGGGCCACTTGTGCCCTCCACTGGTCACTTTCTCTCCCTGCCCTGAAGTCCAGACTGCCCTAGGGAGACTGGATGCCTCTTATCTGTTCTCTAAAGTAGTGGATTCTACACTTCAGGGGAGGCTTCCTTGACTCCCTCTCCCCACTTGGCACTCCCCAGTGATAGAGAAAATTGCCCAGACTTGGTACTAGCCTAGCATAGGGGAGGTTTTCTCTTGGTTTGAAGAATGAGTGAGTGAATGAAAGGCCTGTGGATGCCAGCAGTACAGAAGGAGGGAGATGGGGATCATCAGAGCACAGAAACTCCTAGTCATGGCAAGCTGCTGCTGTTGCTACTGCTGCTGCTGCTGCTGCTACTAAGTCACTTCAGTCTTGTCCGACTCTGTGAGATCCCATAGACGGCAACGCACCAGGCTCCCCTGACCCTGGGATTTGCCAGGCAAGAACACTGGAGTTGGCTGCCATTTCCTTCTCCAGCCATGGCAAGAGCTAATGTGAAATCTGTGCCTCTCAACCTTTCCTAGGCACCATCCTCAGTATTATAAACAATTTTTAAAAGGGCTTTTATTTCATTGCAAAGAAATTTCACCAAGTAACACTGTGCAAGAAATATCTGAGAGTGAGTTATGATCCTAACATAGACTTTGCTGGGTTTTGTTTGCAAGGAAGCTTGACATACAAATGAAAGAAAATCCTATGTGGTCAATTTTTCACCAATAATTTTATTTGACCAGCAGGTAAACATAGGCTGCATTAGATATCTCTATGAGACTGCCTTTAAAAATTGTCAAAATCATCTTCTCTGTGATGTTTACTACCCATCCTGCAATAGTTTCTTGTTCAATATATAACAGTAGTAACATCAAACATAAGCAAACAATAAGCAAAAATTTTAAAGTAACCTCTGAGTTGTGAGAAAATGTTTGCAAATCATCTGACAGAAGTGTACATCCAAAATATATCTTAAAATTCATACAGTTCAAAGACAAAAAAATTAACCTGATTTTAAAATGAACACCCATGGCTGATTCATGTCGATGTATGGCAAAAACCATGTGTTCAGTTCAGTTCAGTTCAGTCTCACTCAGTAGTGTCCGACTCATTGTGACCCCATGAATTGCAGCATGCCAGGCCTCCCTGTCCAACACCAACCCCGGGAATTCACTCAAACGCACGTCTATTGTGTCTGTGATGCCATCCAGCCATCTCATTCTCAGTTGTCCCCTTCTTCTCCTGCCCCTAATCCCTCCCGGCCTCAGAGTCTTTTCCAATGAGTCAACTCTTCGCATGAGGTGGCCAAAGAGTTTCAGCTTCAACATCAGTCCTTCCAATGAACACCCAGGAATGATATCTTTTAGGATGGACTGGTTGAATTTCCTTGCAGTCCAAGGGACTCTCAAGAGTCTTCTCTAACACCACAGTTCAAAAGCATCAATTCTTCGGTGCTCAGCTTTCTTCACAGTCCAACTCTCACATCCATACATGACCACAGGAAAAACCATAGCCTTGACTAGACGGACCTTAGTCGGCAAAGTAATGTCTCTGCTTTTGAATATACTATCTAGGTTGGTCATAACTTTTCTTCCAAGGAGTAAGCGTCTTTTAATTTCATGGCTGCAGTCACCATCTGCAGTGATTTTGGAGCCCCAAAAAATAAAGTCTGACACTGTTTCCACTGTTTCCCCATCTATTTCCCATGAAGTGATGGGACCGGATGCCATGATCTTCGTTTTCTGAATGTTGAGCTTTAAGCCAACTTTTTCACTCTCCTCTTTCACTTTCATCAAGAGGCTTTTTAGTTCCTCTTCACTTTCTGCCATAAGGGTGGTGTCATCTGCATATCTGAGGTTATTGATATTTCTCCCGGCAATCTTGATTCCAGCTTGTGTTTCTTCCAGTCCAGCGTTTCTCATGATGTACTCTGCATATAAGTTAAATAAGCAGGGAGACAATATACAGCCTTGACGTACTCCTTTTCCTATTTGGAACCAGTCTGTTGTTCCATGTCCAGTTCTAACTGTTGCTTCCTGACCTGCATACAGATTTCTCAAGAGGCAGGTTAGGTGGTCTGGTATTCCCATCTCTTTCAGAATTTTCCACAGTTTATTGTGATCCACACAGTCAAAGGCTTTGGCATAGTCAATAAAGCAGAAATAGATGTTTTTCTGGAACTCTCTTGCTTTTTCCATGATCCAGCGGATGTTGGCAATTTGATCTCTGGTTCCTCTGCCTGTTCTAAAACCAGCTTGAACATCAGGGAGTTCACGGTTCACATATTGCTGAAGCCTGGCTTGGAGAATTTTGAGCATTACTTTACTAGCGTGTGAGATGAGTGCAATTGTGCGGTAGTTTGAGCATTCTTTGGCATTGCCTTTCTTTGGAATTGGAATGAAAACTGACCTTTTCCAGTCCTGTGGCCACTGCTGAGTTTTCCAAATTTGCTGGCATATTGAGTGCAGCACTTTCACAGCATCATCTTCCAGGATTTGAAACAGCTCAACTGGAATTCCATCACCTCCACTAGCTTTGTTCTTAGTGATGCTTTCTAAGGCCCACTTGACTTCACATTCCAAGATGTCTGGCTCTAGATTAGTGATCACATCCTCATGATTATCTGGGTCGTGAAGATCTTTTCTGTACAGTTCTTCTGTGTATTCTTGCCACCTCTTCTTAATATCTTCTGCTTCTGTTAGGTCCATACCATTTCTATCCTTTATCGAGCCCATCTTTGCATGAAATGTTCCCTTGGTATCTCCAATTCTCTTGAAGAGATCTCTAGTCTTTCCCATTCTGTTGTTTTCCTCTATCTCTTTGCATTGATTGCTGAAGAAGGCTTTCTTATCTCTTCTTGCTATTCTTTGGAACTCTGCATTCAGATGCTTATATCTTTTCTTTTCTCCTTTGCTTTTCGCCTCTCTTCTTTTCAGTGCTATTTGTAAGGCTTCTCCAGACAGCCATTTTGCTTTTTTGCATTTCTTTTCCATGGGGATGGTCTTGATCCCTGTCTCCTGTACAATGTCACGAACCTCATTCCATAGTTCATCAGGAACTCTGTCTATCAGATCTAGGCCCTTAAATCTATTTCTCACTTCCACTGTATAATCATAAGGGATTTGATTTAGGTCATACCTGAATGGTCTAGCGGTTTTCCCTACTTTCTTCAATTTAAGTCTGAATTTGGAAATAAGGAGTTCATGATCTGAGCCACAGTCAGCTCCTGGTCTTGTTTTTGTTGACTGTATAGAGCTTCTCCATCTTTGGCTGCAAAGAATATAATCAATCTGATTTCGGTGTTGACCATCTGGTGATGTCCATGTGTAGAGTCTTCTCTTGTGTTGCTGGAAGAGGGTGTTTGCTATGACCAGTGCATTTTCTTGGCAAAACTCTATTAGTCTTTGCCCTGCTTCATTCCGCATTCCAAGGCCAAATTTGCCTGTTACTCCAGGTGTTTCTTGACTTCCTACTTTAGCATTCCAGTCCCCTATAATGAAAAGGACATCTTTTTTGGGTGTTAGTTCTACAAGGTCTTGTAGGTCTTCATAAAACCGTTCAACTTCAGCTTCTTCAGCATTACTGGTTGGGGCATAGACTTGGATAACTGTGATATTGAATGGTTTGCCTTGGAAACGAACAGAGATCATTCTGTCGTTTTTGAGATTGCATCCAAGTACTGCATTTCGGACTCTTTTGTTGACCATGATGGCTACTCCATTTCTTCTAAGGGATTCCTGCCCATACTCGTAGATATAATGGTCATCTGAGTTAAATTCACCCATGCCAGTACATTTTAGTTCTCTGATTCCTAGAATGTTGACATTCCCTCTTGCCATCTCTTGTTCGACCACTTCCAATTTGCTTTGATTCATGGACCTAACATTCCAGGTTCCAATGCAATATTGCTCTTTATAGCATTGGACCTTGGTTCTATAACCAGTCACATCCACAGCTGGGTATTGTTTTTGCTTTGGCTCCATCCCTTCATTCTTTCTAGAGTTATTTCTTCACTGATCTCCAGTAGCATATTGGACACATACTGATCTGAGGAGTTCCCCTTTCAGTATCCTATCATTTTGCCTTTTCATACTGTTCATGGGGTTCTCAAGGCAAGAATACTGAAGTGGTTTGCCATTCCCTTCTCAAGTGGTAGCCTCCAATTAAAATAAATTAATTTTTAAGAGATAAACAGAAGACTTAAATAAGCATTTTTCCAGAGAAGACATACAAATGGTCAAAAGATATATGAAAAGATGCTCAGCACCACTAATAATCAGATAAATGCAAATAGAAACCAAAATGCAATGTTACGTCTCACTTACTGGGAAGACTGTATTCAAAAAGGCAAGAGACAAGTATTGGCAAGATGAAATATAACTCATGCACTGTTGATAGGAACATAAATTATTATAACTACTGGGTAAACAGTATGGCAATTGCTCAAAAAACTCTGAGAGCTACCATACGTTTCAGCAATCTCACTTTTTGATATATTGCTGTTCAGTCACTAAGTCATGTCCAACCCTTTGCTGTCCCGTGAACTGCAACACACCAGGCTTCCCTGTTCTTCACCTTCTCCCACACTGTGCTCAAATTCATGGAAAATGTTCATTGAGTCTGTGATGTTATCTAACCATCTCATCCTTACCGGACCCCTTCTCCTTTTGCTGTCAATCTTTCCCAGTGTCAGAGTCTCTTCCAATGAGTCAGCTCTTCACATCAGGTGGTCAAAGTATTGGAGCTTCAGCTTCGGCGTCAACCCTTCCAAAGCATATTTAGAGTAGATTTCCTTTAGGATTGACTGGTTGATCTCTTTGCTGTCCAAGGGACTCTCAGGAGTCTTCTCCAGCACCACCATTCAAAAGCATCAGTTCTTCATCCCTCAGCCTTCTATATGGTCCAACTCTCACATCTGTACATGACTACTGGAAAAACCATAGATTTGACCATAATTTCTTTGTCAGCAAAGTGATGTCTCTGGTTTTTAACATGCTGTCTAGGTTTGTCATAGCTTTTCTTCTAAGGAGCAAGCATCTTTTAATTTCATGGCTGCAGTCACTGTCCACAGTGATTTTGGAGCCCAAGAAAATAAAATCTGCCACTCTTTCCATATTTCCCCCATATATTTTCCATGAAGTGATGTGACTGGGTGCCATGATCTTAGTTTTTTGAATGTTGAGTTTTAAGCCATGTTTTTAACTCTGCTCTTTCAACCCGATCAAGAGGCTCTTTAGTTCCACTTCATTTTATGCCATCACAGTGGTATTATCTGCATATTAAAAGTTGTTGATATGTCTCCCAGCAATCTTGATTCCAGTTTGTGATTCATTCAGCCCAGCATTTTGCATAATGTACTTTACATATAAGTTAAATCAGTATGGTGACAATAAATAACCTTGACATACTCCTTCCCCAATTTTGAACTAGTCTGTTGTTCCATGTACAGTTCTAACTATTGCTTCTTGACCTGCATACAGATTTCTCAGGAAGCAGGTAAGGTGGTCTGGTATTCTAATCTCTTTAGGAATTCTTCATAATTTCTTGTGATCCACAAAGTCAAATGCTTTAGCATAGTCAATAAAGCAGAAGTAGATGGTTTTTTGGAATCCCCTTGCTTTTTCTATGATCCAGTGGAAGTTGACAATTTGATCTCTGGTTCCTCTGCCTCTTCTAAATCTAGTTTGTACATATGGAAGTTATCAGTTCATGTACTGTTCAAGCCTAGCTTGAAGGATTTTGAGTATTACCTTGCTAGCATGTGAAATGAGTGCAACTGTACATTAGTTTGAACATTCTTTACCATTTCCTTTCTTTGGGACTGGAATGAAAACTGACGTTTTCCAGTGTAGTGGTCATTACTGAGTTTTCCAAATTTGCCAGAATATTGAGTGCAACACTTTAACAGCATCATCTTTTAGGATTTGAAATAACTCAGTTGGAATTCCATCACCTCCAGCAGCTTTGTTCATAGTGATGCTTCCCAAGTCCCACCTGACCTCACACTCTGGGATGTCTGGCTCCAGGTGAGTGATCATACCATCATGGCTATCTGGGTCATTAAGATCTTTTTTGTATAGTTCTTCTGTATATTCTTGCCAGCTCTTCTTAATCTCTTCTGCTCTGTTAAGTTCTTGCCATTTTTGTCCTTTATTTTGCCCATCTTGGCATGAAATATTCCTTTGGTACCTCAGATTTTCTCAAAGAGATCTCGTCTTTCCCATTCTGTTGTTTTCCTCTATTTCTTTGTGTTGCTCACTTAAGAAGGCTTTCTTATCTCTCCTTGCCATTCTCTGGATCTCTGCTTTCAGATAGGTATATCTTTCACTTTCTCTTTTGCCTTCTGCTTCACTTCTTTTCTCAGCTATTTGTAAGACCTCTTCAGACAACCACTTTGACTTCTTGAATTTGTTTTTCTTGGGGATGGTTTTGGTCACCTCCTCCAATAATGAATCTCTATCCATAGTTCTTCAAGCACCCTGTCTACTATTTCTAATCCATTGAATCATCACTTCTACTCTACAATCATAAGAGATTTGATTTATGTCACAACTGAATTGCCTAGAGGTTTTCCCACTTTCTTCAGTTTAAACTTGAATTTTGCAGTAAGGCACTCATGATCTGAGTCACAGTCAGCTCTAAGTCTTGTTTTTGCTGACTATGTAATGCCAGGAGCCAGCATGAGGGATTCCGCCCATGGCAAAGGTCATGAGAAAGAGACCTGATGGGCAAAGGCGATTCAGATCTCGAGGGAACCTCCCTGGACCTACTCAAGCATCTGTAAAAACCAGAATCTGTCTGCCTTACTATATTATGCCTTTCACCAACTCCTCTGACATTAACAGGGGATTGTCCCCCCCACCACCATCCTTTTCTGGGAAAAGTTAATTTACAGCTTTTAGATAATAAGTCTCCTAGGCGTAATAAGAGTGTTTCAATCCAAAAACCACTCTGATGGCTTTCTAGCCTGCCTGACAGGTTTATCCAGACTCTTACAGTTACACATGTGATTGTTTACAGCCTCCCAACCATGAGAGGTACAGGAAGCTTAAAACATCCTAGGAATGTAGGGGCTTCTGAGGAGTCAAAATCATTAGAATAGGACTAATTAAGGGTTTCATTGTTGAGCCAATACTTGCCGCCAAGTTTTCATATCTTTTATTCGTTGATATAGTTGGTATGTAGAAAAAAACAGGTAATATCCATGGCATTAGCAACATTAGATCTTTGAGTTAAGTACTTTCTTTGTTATAACCCACTGCACCTTTGTTCTACAAGAATGTAACTTTATTTAGTACTTTGAGGATGATGCAGATTAAAGAAAAAACACTTCAAGGGAAAATGAGTTTTCTGGTTGATAGACATTTATCTAGGAAAAGAGCCATAAAAATGTTA
>SJYX01022930.1:104096-131359 GCA_006410675.1 Oreotragus oreotragus
TTCTGAAAGAGATGGGAATACCAGACCACCTAACCTGCCTCTTGAGAAATCTGTATGCAGGTCAGGAAGCAACAGTTAGAACTGCACATGGAACAACAGACTAGTTCCAAATAGGAAAAGGAGTACGTCAAGGCTGTATGTTGTCTCCCTGCTTATTTAACTTATATGCAGAGTACATCATGAGAAACGCTGGTCTGGAAGAAACACAAGCTGGAATCAAGATTGCCGGGAGAAATATCAATAACCTCAGATATGCTGATGACACCACCCTGATGGCAGAAAGTGAGGAGGAGCTAAAAAGCCTCTTGATGAATTATAGGAAACCATATGTTAAAAATTAAAGTATGACAGTGATGTTTCACCAAGTAGAGAATATTAATAAAGAGAAAGAATTTAATTAAAAAAAAAAAAAGAACCACGTACAAACTCTGAAATTGAAAAGTACAATAACTGAAAAGAAAAGTTGATGAGGAGGACCAAACAGCAGATTTTAATAGCCAAAAGAAAGAATTAGGGAATTCAGAGACAAGTCCATTGATATAAAATATGAAGAACTGAAAAGAAGTCAACAAAAATTATGAGCCTCAAGGACCTGTGAAACAATCAAAAATACCAGCAAATATATATTGGGAGTCACAAAAGAAAAGGAAAGAAATAGGCAAAATATTTGAAGAAGTAACAATCAGAAACTTTCCAAATGTAATGAAAAAACATTAAATCAAGAAAGCTAATGGAATCAAAATAGAGTAAATTCAAAGATATCCATAGCTTATGTATATTACTAACAAAATTCAGTTCAGTTCAGTCCTTCAGTCATGTCCAACTCTTTGCAACCCCATGGACTACAGCATACCAGGCTTCCCTGTCCATCACCAACTCCTGGATCTTGCTCAAAATCATGTCCATTGAGTCGGTGATGCCCTCCAACCATCTCATACTATCAAATTGTAGGACATTAAAGTCAAAGAGAATCTTGAAAGCAGAAGGAGACAAATAATTTAGGTACAAGGACTCCTGGATAAGATAAACAAGTGATTTTTCATCAGAAATCATGAAAGTCAGAAGGCAATGAGGTGAGATATTCAATGTAATTAAAGAAAAAGACTGTCAACTAAGAATTCTATATGCTTATGGTGTTAGGAAGTGTTCTACCTTCATTTTTTTTTCACATAGCTGTTTTCCCAGTACCACTTATTGAAGAGGCTCTCTTTTCTCCCTTGTATATTCTTGCCTCCTTTGCCAAACATAAGGTAACCATAGATAGGTGGGTTATCTCCAGGGTTTCTATCTTGTTCCATTGGTCTATATTTCTATTTTTGAGCTAGTACCACACTTTCTTGATTAATGTAGCTTTGTAGTATAGTCTAAAATCAGGAATTCTCATTCCTCCTGCTCCATTTTTCTTTCTCAAGATTGTTTTGGCTATTCAGAGTCTTTTGTGTTTCATGCAAATTAAAAATTTTGTTATAATTTTGTGAAAATGCCATCAGTAAGTTGATAGTGATTGCATTGAATCTGTGGATTGCTTTGGGTAGTACAGTCATTTTCACTTTATTGATTCTTCCAATCCAAGAACATCCTCAGAATGAGAGAAAATAATTGCAAATGAAGCAAGTGACAAAGGATTAGACTCCAAAATATACAAGCAGCTCATGCAGCTTAATAGCACAAAAGAAAACTACCCAATAAAAAGGGAGGGGGGCAGAACACCTAAAAAGACATTTCTCCAAAGAAGACATAGAGATGGCCAACAGGCACATGGAAAGATGCTCAACATCACACATTATTAGACAAATGCAAATCACTGGTCAGAATGGCCATCATAAAAAATCTACAAAAAATAAGTGCTGGAGAGGGTGTGAAGAAAAGGGAACCCACTTGCACTGTTGATGGGGATGTAAACTGATACAACCAGTATGGAGAACAGCGTGAAAGTTAAAGTTGCCTGGTCGTGTCCGAATCTTTGCGACTCCATGGACTGTATAGTCCATTGAATTCTCCAGGCTAGAATACTGGAGTGGGTAGCCTTTCCCTTCTCCAGGGGATCATCTCAGACATAAGAGAACAGTATGGAGATTCCTTTAAAAACTAGGAATAAAACCACCAGATGACCCAGCAACCCTATTACTGGGCATATACCCTGAGGAAACCATAATTCAAAAAGACACATGTACCCCTGTGTTCAATGCAGCACTATTTACAATAGCTAGGACATGGAAGCAACCTTGATGTCCATTGACAGAAGAATGGATAAAGTTGTGGTACATATATACAATGGAATATAAACCATAAAAAGGAATGAATTTGAGTCCATTGGAATGAGGTGCATGAACCTATGCAGAGTCAATTAAGTCAGAAAGAGAAAAACAAATATCATATATTAACACACACACACACACATATAGATATGTAATCTAGAAATATGGTACTGATTAACCTATTTGCAGGGCAAGAATACAGACACAGACGTAGAGAATGGACTTGAGGACACAGCAGGGGAATGAGAAGGTAGAACAAATTAAGAAAGTAAGATTGATATATATACACTACCATGTGTAAAATATTAATAAATAGCTAGTGGAAAGCTTCTACATAACACAGAGAGCTCAGCCTGGTGCTCCGTGATGCCCTAGAGGGGTGGGATGGGAGGAAGGCTCAAGAGTGAGGGGATATATATATAGAGAGAGAGCTGATTTACATTGTCATATGCAGAAATGAACAGAACATTGTAAAGTAATTGTCCTCCAATTAAAAATAAATTTCAAAATATAGAAAAAAAATAAATAACAAAGAAAATGCAGACTAATAAAAATAACCAGTACCATCATGCTGCTGCTGCTGCCAAGTTGCTTCAGTCGTGTCCGACTCTGTGCGACCCCATAAAGGACATCCCACCAGGCTCCCCTGTTCCTGGGATTCTCCAGGCAAGAACACTGGAGTGGGTTGCCCTTTCCTTCTCCAGTGCATGAAAGTGAAAAGTAAAAATGAGTCACTCAGTTGTGTCTGACTGCGACCCCATGGACTGCAGCCTATCAGGCTCCTCCATCCATGGGATTTTCCAGGCAAGAGTACTGGAGTGGGTGCCATCGCTTCTCCGAGTACCATCATGACATGACTACAAATTTTGTTTATGGCCTTTGTTCCTCTTTCAGACACTTATTAATCATTAATCCACATCTGCCCTGTGTACTTCCATCCACTGCTTTTCAGGAAATTAAGTCTTTCTCATATGGTTCTAGGAGGTTCCTTAAAGCCATTACCTCTGACTCAGACCAAATGTCAGCACCACAGGAAAGGGAGCTCCAACACTCAGGTTGTCAACTTCCAGTTGCACACCTGGGTCCTGAGTCATCACCCTGATGTGCTCATACGTCATATTCTATGAACAGAAGTATCTCTGGCCAAATACACCATGGGAAATGCAACTTTCAGGTCAATCCCACCTACATTACTTCTCCCCCATCATATACACTGATTCTCCTATCACTATATGTTTCAGTTCAGTTCAGTTCCGTTCAGTGGCTCAGTCATGTCCAACTCTTTGTGACTCCATGGATTGCAGTACACCAGGCTTATTTGTCCATCACCAACTTCCAAAATTTGCTCAAATTCATGTTCATCGAGTCAGTGATGCCATCCAACCATCAAATCCTCTGTCATCCCCTTCTCCTCCTGCCTCCAAGCTTTCAATATTGGCAGCATTGGGGTCTTTTCTAATGAATCAGTTCTTCGCATCAGATGGCCAAAGTATTGGAGTTTCAGCTTCAGCATCAGTCCTTCCAATGAATATTCAGAGCTGTTTTCCTTTAGAATGGACTGGTTTGATCTCCTTGCAGTCTAAGTCACTCTCAAGAGTCTTCTCCAACATCATAGTCCAAAATCATCAATTCTTTAGTGCCCCACTTTCTTTATAGTCCTTCTCTCACATTCATACATGACTATTGGCAAAACTATAGCTTTGACTAGACAGACCTTTTTCGGCAAAGTAATGTCCCTGCTTTTTAATATGCTGTCTATGTTGGTCATAACTTTTCTTCACTATATGCTTCAGTTCAGTTCAGTTGCTCAGTCGTGTCTGACTCTTTGTGACCCCATGAACCACAGCACACAAGGCCTCCCTGTCCATCGCCAACCTCCGGAGTTTACCCAAACTCATGTCCATCAGGTCGGTGATGCTGTCCAGCCATCTCATCCTCTGTCGTCCCTTTCTCCTCTTGCCCCTAATCCCTCCCAGCATCAGAGTCTTTTCCAATGACTCAACCCTTCATGTGAGGTGGCCAAAGTATTAAATTTCATATCACTTATACCAATGAACACCCAGGACTGATCTTCTTTAGCATGGACTGGTTGGATCTCTGTGCAGTCCAAGGGACTCTCAAGAGTCTTCTTCAACTCCAAAAGCATCAATTCTTTGGCGCTCAGCTTTCTTCACAGTCCAACTCTCACATCCATACATGACCACTGGAAAAACCATAGCCTTGACTAGACGGATCTTTGTTGGCAAAGTAACGTCTCTGCTTTTGAATATGCTGTCTAGGTTGGTCATAACTTTCCTTCCAAGGAGTAAGCGTCTTTTAATTTCATGGTTGTAATCACCATCTGCAGTGATTTTGGAGCACAAAAGAAAAAAAAAGTCTTACACTGTTTCCACTGTTTCCCCATCTATTTTTCATGAAGTAATTGGACCAGATGCCATGATCTTAGTTTTCTGAATGTTGAGCTTTAAGCCAACATTTTCACTCCCCTCTTTCACTTTCAAGAGGCTTTTTAGTTCCTCTTCACCATAAGGGTGGTGTCATCTGCATGTGATGTGATGTGAAGTCACTCAGTCATGTCCAACTCTTTGCGACCCGTGGACTGTAGCCCACCGAGCTCCTCTGTCCATGGGATTCTCCAGGCAAGAATACTGGAGTGGGTTGCCATTTCCTTCTCCAGGGGATCTTCCCGGCCCAGGGATCGAACCCAGGTCTCCCACATTGCAGGCAGACGCTTTAACCTCTGCACCACCAGGGAAGCCCTATCATCTGCATATCTTAGGTTATTGATATTTCTCCTGGAAATCATGATATAAGCATCTGAATGCAGAGTTCCAAAGAATAGCAAGGAGAGATAAGAAAGCCTTCTTCAGCAATCAATGCAAAGAAATAGAGGAAAAGAACAGAATGATAAAGACTAGAGATCTCTTCAAGAAAATTAAAGACACCAAGGGAGCATTTCATGTAAAGATGAGCTCAATAAAGGACAGAAATGGTATGGATCTAACAAAAGCAGAAGATATTAAGAAGAGGTGGCAAGAATACACAGAACTGTACAAAAAAAGATCTTCACAACCCAGATAATCACGATGGTGTGATCACTCACCTAGAGCCAGACATCCTGGAATGTGAAGTCAAGTGGGCCTTAGAAAGCATCACTACGAACAAAGCTAGTGGAGGTGATGGAATTGCAGTTGAGCTATTTCAAATCCTGAGAAATGATGCTGTGAAAATGCTGCACTCAATATGCCAGCAAATTTGGAAAACTCAGCAGTGGCCACAGGACTGGAAAAGGTCAGTTTTCATTCCAATTCCAAAGAAAGGCAATGCCAAAGAATGCTCAAACTACTGCACAAATGCACTCATCTCACATGCTAGTAAAGTAATGCTCAAAATTCTCCAAGCCAGGCTTCAGCAATAAAGTTGAGCTATTTCAAATCCTGAGAAATGATGCTGTGAAAATGCTGCACTCAATATGCCAGCAAATTTGGAAAACTCAGCAGTGGCCACAGGACTGGAAAAGGTCAGTTTTCATTCCAATTCCAAAGAAAGGCAATGCCAAAGAATGCTCAAACTACTGCACAATTGCACTCATCTCACATGCTACTAAAGTAATGCTCAAAATTCTCCAAGCCAGGCTTCAGCAATATGTGAACTATGAACTTCCAGATATTCAAGCAGGTTTTAGAAAAGGCAGAGGAACCAGAGATCAAATTGCCAAATTGCCACTGGATCATGGAAAAAGCAAAAGAGTTCCAGAAAAACATCTATTTCTGCTTTATTGACTATGCCAAAGCCTTTGACTGTGTGGATCACAATAAACTGTGGAAAATTCTGAAAGAGATGGAATACCAGACCACCTGACCTGCCTCTTCAAGAACCTACATGCAGGTCAGGAAGCAACAATTAGAACTGGACATGGAACAACAGACTGGTTCCAAATAGGAAAAGGAGGACATCAAGGCTATATATTGTCACCCTGCTTATTTAACTTATATGAAGAGTGCATCATGAGAAACGCTGGGCTGGAAGAAGCACAAGCTGGAATCACTATATGCTTAGGTGAGTACAACACATTTTCCTTGATAATCTCTTAAATAAGATTCAGAATTATCTATCCTGAATAAATCTAAGGAAAGTTCCATAAGGAGCCCCTCTTTTGGTGATTCCATTTCAATATGTCCATCCACAGAGATCATGGGCTTGAGAGTGACTGAAGGAGGAGGAGAGAACTAGAAGTCTTGAGTGCGTAACCCACCAAATAATTACTCATCCAACTTCATGAGTTAAAACAAATTAGTTCACCTCCTGATCTGAAAAATTGGGCTGGAGAGGGTGGTTCAGAATAATGGGGCCTATGTGGTTTGAAAAGCTTATTTAATGTTCCTCTGAAGGCAATATCAATTGCCTCCAAAATAAATTGCACCAATAAATACCAATTGCCTTGTAAATAAAATTACAAGACAATCCTACACAGAGAAAGCATGACTAAAAAGAGGAGAAATATTGGCCTAGATTATTTCTAAGACCTCTTACAGGGCAAACTTTCTTTGAGCCTAGCACCAGGGCAGGTTCTAGAATGGAGGATACAGAGAAGGCCCTCATGCTGCCCTTTACTGAGGGCCTGCTATACTGGACTTGAGACCAGATGTGTACACATATGAGCCTCAGTCCTGGTAAAATCTATGCAAGGCATGTGTCACCAATGCCCTTTTACTGGGAAAGTGAAAAGTGCAAGTATTAGTCATTAAGTCGTGTCCAACTCTTTGCGATTCCACTGACTGTAGCCTGCCAGGCTCCTCCGTCCATAGAATTCTCCATACAGGAATTATGGAATTGTTGCCATTTCCTTTTCCAGAGGATTTTCCTGACCCAGGGATCGAACCCAGATCTCCCACATCACAGGCAGATTTTTTTTGTCTGAGCCACTATGGGGGTGCATTACATTTCAATGATTCAGTAACAGCAAGTGGCAGTCCCAGGGTTTGAAGACTGACCTGTCCCACTCTAAGGTCTCAATTTTTCTCTTCTATCAGCTCCCCCCCACATCAACAATATAAGACATAGACTAAGTTGGGTAAGGTCTACCCTTCCTAACAATTGAACACCATGGCTAATAATCTTTGTCATTCATGCTATTTCACTTTCTGCCTCATGGAGTTTTTAAATTACACAAGCCAGTATACAGGTGGGAACTGAAGCCCAGAAAAGTTAAAAGTCACTTGGCTGTTTTACAATAGATTGGGAGTTGAGACATTGGTCTTAGAGCAACTTCTGGATAGTTGTCGATGAGCCAATACATTCAGCAGGCTCACTGGGAGCTGAATTTACAGACTTTCTCACTCACAGCCTCTTTCTTGGCCCCAGACTTTCTGTGGGGTAAGCAACATGATCAAGCTGGGGAACAGGAGAAATTACAAGACACTCATGCCTGCTGGCCATCCCAGTCCCCTGCAAGGGGCAGAGCAGTTGCTCCTTTGTGCTTCTAAAATCAAAGAATCACAAGCAGAAACATTGGGTTACTTATTGCTTTTAATTCAGACAGGAGAAATGTCATCATAGCTGAACATCACCTCACTTCCAGGCATGCCTGGACCTTGGTTTTAGCTACATCATCTGACACGGGTTGCCATGGCAAAGATGATTCTAATTTTTAAAAGGTGACAGGAGCTTCTGTTTGGCACCCAGGACAACAGAACAATCTGGGGGGTTTACACCCACTAAGGGGTGTCTTCACACCTCCTACTAGACCCTGGACACTTGGATTTTAAAGCAATGAGAAGCCAGAATAAGCTCAGTAGCAGTAAACAGGTACTACCTGAAGAAAATGGATTTTTAAGGAGAGTCTGTTAAGTTGTTTTGTGTTTTAGCAAGACACAACAGGTATAGAGGTTGAAAGTTAAATAGCACTACAGGACAAAAGATGTGTGATAAGGGCCCTGGCTTACTCCTCACCTCAAAGAGCCCATTGCTCAGAGGCACTGCTTCAGCCTCCACACCTGACACCTGCTCCTGAGTGGGATGCTCTCACCTAAACCCCACAGTGTGTCTGAGCTGGTGCTCCTTCAAGTTCAGGCCTTTCCTATTGAATTCCTGCCTTTTGTGCCTTCTCCCCACCTACACAGACTCATCACCTTCTCAGCCTGACATTATGATTGCATCATACTTTTTGTTGAAATAAGCATTTTTCATATCAGATTCAAGAGTATACAATGATTACATTTTACTTCTTGTATAACTTTTTGGGTTTTGTTTTGTTTTGTTTTGTTTGAGTTAACAAGTCCCTGTTTGTTTGTTTGCTTTGTTGTCATTTTAGCTACATCATCTGACACGGGTTGCCATGGCAAAGATGATTCTAATTTTTAAAAGGTGACAGGAGCTTCTGTTTGGCACCCAGGACAACAGAACAATCTGGGGGGTTTACACCCACTAAGGGGTGTCTTCACACCTCCTACTAGACCCTGGACACTTGGATTTTAAAGCAATGAGAAGCCAGAATAAGCTCAGTAGCAGTAAACAGGTACTACCTGAAGAAAATGGATTTTTAAGGAGAGTCTGTTAAGTTGTTTTGTGTTTTAGCAAGACACAACAGGTATAGAGGTTGAAAGTTAAATAGCACTACAGGACAAAAGATGTGTGATAAGGGCCCTGGCTTACTCCTCACCTCAAAGAGCCCATTGCTCAGAGGCACTGCTTCAGCCTCCACACCTGACACCTGCTCCTGAGTGGGATGCTCTCACCTAAACCCCACAGTGTGTCTGAGCTGGTGCTCCTTCAAGTTCAGGCCTTTCCTATTGAATTCCTGCCTTTTGTGCCTTCTCCCCACCTACACAGACTCATCACCTTCTCAGCCTGACATTATGATTGCATCATACTTTTTGTTGAAATAAGCATTTTTCATATCAGATTCAAGAGTAAACAATGATTACATTTTACTTCTTGTATAACTTTTTGGGTTTTGTTTTGTTTTGTTTTGTTTGAGTTAACAAGTCTCTGTTTGTTTGTTTGCTTTGTTGTCTATGCGCCTTTCCTAGCTTGGGTTCTTCAATATCAGATGCACCCAAAATGTATTAGTTCATTTGTTTCTCTTGGAATGATTTCTGTGGAGTTCTCTGTGCTCTTGCTATGACCTTCACAGTTCCTCTCGCCATTGCTAGGGACTCCCTTCACTTCCCTAAGTGCATTAGGTCCCTTTTTTCCTGGATTCTATGCTTTCCATTTTCTCAAGTAACTCCCTTATTTTCTTGGATCATATCTTCCAGATAGGCTCTTGAAAAAGGATATCAAGGAGGTAAGTTTTCTAAAATCATAAGTGACCACAAACATCTTCCTTTTAGAGGAATCTAAATCTCCATTCAAGAGGCAAATGGATAACCATGATATATTTATATAATGGAGTAATATACAGTAGTGACATAGATGAGAATTACCTACATTAACATGGATATAACTTACAATAATAACATTGCAAAATAAGAGCAAACTGTAAAAGACTACATAGTGCAATGCTGTCATATATACACAGTTATCTCACTATTTATAGATTCTGCCTTTGCCAATTTACTGGTAACCCTCTTAATACCTTCAGAGTTTTTGCAGACATGTGCAGATTGGAGAAAATTTTCTGTAGTCTTCACACATCTCTTCAGCTGAAATCAAATAAAATGATGCCTTCCTGTTAGAGCTTTCATACCAAGATGAACAAAGGGTGGAGATGAAAGGGGAGAGTGCAGTGCTAGCAGCCCAGCTCCAGCTGAATGGGTTTGAATCCTGATTCTGGCACCTACTAGTGCGAAAACCTCAGGAAAGTCACTTAGCACTTCTGAACCTTTTCTCTTTTTAAATAAAGAAAGCAGAATGAATTATTTTAGGATTTAAGATCACAGTCTATGCAACATATATAAATATTTCCCCTTGGAGAAATATTTCATACACACATACATACATACACACTTTGCCCGGGCATAGAATTCCCAATGAGAAAGGCATTTATTACAAAAATGCAAAGTCACTGTCCCATAATCTTCTACCTTCAATGGTGCTATCAGTAGTGCTATCTTATCTGATACTTTACCTAACATGGATATAACTTACAATAATAACATTGCAAAATAAGAGCAAACTGTAAAAGACTACATAGTGCAATGCTGTCATATATACACAGTTATCTCACTATTTATAGATTCTGCCTTTGCCAATTTACTGGTAACCCTCTTAATACCTTCAGAGTTTTTGCAGACATGTGCAGATTGGAGAAAATTTTCTGTAGTCTTCACACATCTCTTCAGCTGAAATCAAATAAAATGATGCCTTCCTGTTAGAGCTTTCATACCAAGATGAACAAAGGGTGGAGATGAAAGGGGAGAGTGCAGTGCTAGCAGCCCAGCTCCAGCTGAATGGGTTTGAATCCTGATTCTGGCACCTACTAGTGCGAAAACCTCAGGAAAGTCACTTAGCACTTCTGAACCTTTTCTCTTTTTAAATAAAGAAAGCAGAATGAATTATTTTAGGATTTAAGATCATAGTCTATGCAACATATATAAATATTTCCCCTTGGAGAAATATTTCATACACACATACATACATACACACTTTGCCCGGGCATAGAATTCCCAATGAGAAAGGCATTTATTACAAAAATGCAAAGTCACTGTCCCATGATCTTCTACCTTCAATGGTGCTATCAGTAGTGCTATCTTATCTGATACTTTACCTAGTAAGTACCTAGTTCTTTAAATCTAGCAACTTGTTCATTCAATTCTGGATGTTTTTCTTTATTATTCTTTAAATAAGTTCTTCATTTGGGATAATGATTCTCTGTAGAACAGTCAGGCCAATCCTGACCTGGCCAATCCACTGGGTAACTGTCTGTATTTCCTCTTAGATTTGTCCCTTTTCCCATAAAGAAATTCTCCCCATCATGCTTTTATATAAATAAAGAGCTGATTAAGTAGAAAGATTTATTATTTTCATGGCAAGAAGGCAAAATATTATAAGCTTAAATCTATAAATACAATAAAATTGTAAAATTTCTGTTTGTGTGTGTGTGTTTGTGTATGTGTCAAGCTTATCTTAAAATGCATAGGATTATAAAGACACAGGATAATTTTGGAGAAGAAATAGAGATACACTCCTTAACAATTACCAAAGCTATTATAAAGCTAGGGTAATTAGGATAGAATGGGATATTAGCATAAGAATAGACAAATTAACCAATGAAATAGAAATGAGAACTCAGAAACAGGACTTGAAAAATTACACAAGAGCTTTAGAAATCAGAGGGGAAAAGATGAACTTTTCAATAAAGGATGCAGGGGCTCTCAAAGTGGCAAAATTATAGCAATAATAATAATAAAAACAACAAAAATACTTATTTGCTTTCACCATTAACAAAATTAAGTAAAAGTAGATTAAAAATCTAAATGTGAAGAGCAATAATTTTAAATTTTTTGAAGAAATGATAAGAGATACACTTATGATCTGGGCTTCCCTGGCAAGTCAGTGGTAAAGAATCTGCCTGCCAATGAAAGAGACACAATAGACATGGGTTCGATCCTTAGGTCAGGAAGAGTCCCTGGAGGAGAAAATGGCAACCCACTCAGTATTCTTGTCTGAAAAATTCTAGGACAGAAGAGCCTGGTAACTGTCCCTGGTAGGCTACAGTCCATGGGGCCACAAAGAGTCAGACACAGCTAAGCAACTGAGCGCACACACATACACACACTTATGATCTAGAAATAGAAAAGAATTTCTAATACAAGACACAAAATTAACCAACAATAAAGAAAAGCAAAGTAATAAATTTGGCTTCATTAAAATAAAAAATCTAGACAAAAGAACAAAAGTTATCCTGTAAAAGGTTAAGGTACAAGCCACATGTTGGAGTTAGATAATGAAGTGTAAAGATAGAAGAAATGCATTTACCAGCATGACCATCTGTCCTGGTCAACCTGGAACTGTTCTGATGTAACTGTAACTGTTATTAACTGTGTTTTCAATCTGAGGAGGCCTTAAAAATAGCTGAGAAAAGAAGTGAAAGGCAAGAGAGAAAAGGAAATATATATCCATCTGAATGGACAGTTCCAAAGAATGGCAAGGAGTGATAAGAAAGTCTTTCTAAGTGATCAATGCAAGGAAATAAAGAAAAACAATAGAATGGGAAAGACTTGAGATCTCTTCAAGGAAATTAGAAATACCAAGGGAACATTTCACACAAAGATGGGCACAATAAAAGACAAACAGTATGGACCTAAAAGAAACAAAAGATATTAAGAAGAGGTGGCAAGGATGCACAGAAGAACTATACAAAAAAGATCTTAATGAACCAGATAGCCATGATGGTGTGATCACTCACCTAGAACTGGACATCCTGGAGTGTGAGGTCAGGTGGGCCTTGGGAAGCATCACTATGAACAAAGCTACTGGAGGTGATAGAATTCCAACTGAGCTATTTCAAACCCTAAAAGATGATGCTGTTAAAGTGCTGCACTCAATATGCCAACAATTTTGGAAAATTCAGCAGTGGCCACAGGATACAAAAAAAATCAGTTTTCAATCAAATCCCAAAGAAAGGCAATGCCAACGAATGCTCAAACTACTGCACATTGCACTCATTTCACATGTTAGCAAAACAATGTTCAAAATTCTCCTAGCCAGGCTTCAACAATATGTGAACTGAGAAATTCCAGATGTTCAAACTGGATTTAGAAAAGGCAGTGGAACCAGAAATCAAATTGCCAACATTCGATGGATCATAGAAAAAGCAACAGAATTCCAGAAAAACATCGACTACTGTTTCATTGACTATGCTAAAGCCTCTGACTGTGTGGATCACAACAAACTGTGGGAAAATGTTAAAGAGATGAAAATACCAGACGACCACACCTGCCTCCTGAGAAACCTGTATGTAGGTCAGGAAGCAACAATCAGAATTGGACATGGAACAACAGACTTGTTTCAAATCGGGAAAGGAGTACGTTAAGGCTGTATATTGTCACCCTGCTTAGTTAACTTATATGCAAAGCACATCATGTGAAATGCTGGGCTGGATGAAGAACAAGCTGGAAAAATTGGTAGGAAAAAAATCAATAACCTCAAATAAGTAGATGACACCCCCTTATGGCAGAAAGCGAAAAGGAGCTCAAGAGCCTCTTGATGAAAGTGAAAGAGGAGAGTGAAAAAGCTGTCTTAAACTCAACATTCAAAAAAACTAAGATTATGGCATCTGGTCCCATCACTTCATGGCAAATAGATGGGGAAACAATGGAAACAGTGTCAGACTTTATTTTCTTGGGCTCCAAAAATTACTGCAGATGGTGACAGCAGCTATGAAATTAAAAGACACTTAATCCTTGGAAGAAAAGCTATGACAAATTTAAACTGCATATTAAAAAGCAGAGACATTACTTTTCAGACAAAGGTCCATATAGTCAAAGCTATGGATTTTCCAGTAGTCATGTGTGGATGTGAGAGTTGGATCATATAGAATGTTGAGTACCTAAGAATTGATGCTTTTGAACTGTGGTGTTGAAGAAGATTCTTAAGAGTTCCTTGGACAGCAAGGAAATCAAACCAGTCCATCCTAAAGGAAATCAGTCATGAATATTCATTGGAAGGACTGATGCTGAAGCTGAAATTCCAATACTATGGCCACTTGACGTGAAGAACTGATAAAGACTCTAATGCTGGGAAAGATTGAAGGCACGACAAGAGGAGGACGACAGAGGATGTGATGACAGGATGGCATCACCAACTCGATGGACACGAGTTTGAGCATGCTCTGGGATGCACAGAGAAGCCTGGCATGCTGTAGTCCATGGCATCACAAAGAGTCGGACATGACTGTGTGACTGAACTGAACACCACTCTCAGAAGATACCTCAGTTCAGTTCAGTCACTCAGTCGTGTCTGACTCTTTACGACCCCATAGATGCAGCACACCAGGCTTTCCTGTCCATCCCCAGCTCCCAAAGCTTACTCAAACTCATCTCCATTGAGTCAGTGGTGCCATCCAATCATCTCACCCTCTGTCGTCCCCTTCTCCTCCTGCCTTCAATCTTTCCCAGCATCAGAGTCTTTTCAAATGAGTCAGCTATTTGCATCAGGTGGCTAAAGTATTGGAGATTCAGTATCAGTCCTTCCAATTAATATTCAGGACTGATTTTCTTTAGGATGGACTGGTTGGATCTCCTTGCTGTCCAAAGGACTCAAGAGTCCTCCCCAACACCACAGTTCAAAAGCATCAATTCTTCAGTGCTAAGTTGTTGTTGTTGTTGTTATTGTTGTTGTTGTTTTAATAGGACAATTCTCACATCCATACATGACAACTGGAAAAACCATAGCTTTGACTAGATGGACATTTGTTGGCAAAATAATGTCTCTGCTTCTTAATATGCTGTGTAGGTTGGACATAGCTTTTCTTCCAAGGAGCAAACATCTTTCATTTTCATGGCTGCAGTCAACATCTGCCATGATTTGGAGTCCCCCACACACACAAAAATAAATTCCATGACTGTTTCCACTTCTACTTGCCATGAAGTAATGGGATAGTTTTCTCAATGTTGAGTCTTTATCCGACTTCTTAACTCCCTTCTTTCACTTTCATCAAGAGGCTCTTTAGTTATTCTTCGTTAAGTGTGGTGTCATCTGCATATCTGAGATTATTGATATTTCTCCCGGAAATCTTGATTCCACCTTATGCTTCATCAAGTCCAGCATTTCTCATGATGTACCCTGCATGTAAGTTAAATAAGCATGGTAACAATATACAGCCTTGATGTACTCCTTAGCTGGTATGATATATGATCACTCTGTGCATGCATGCCAAGTCGCTTCAGTTGTGTCTGACTCTTTGCGACCCTATGGACTGTAGCCAGTCAGGCTCAGCCCATGGGATTCTCCAGATAAGAATACTGGAGTGGGTTGCCATGCCACCATCTTTTTGACCCAGGGATCCAACACGCACCTTTTCTGTCTCCTGTATTGGCAGGCAGGTTCTTTATCACTAGCACCACCTGGGAAGCCCACATCATCACTCTACATATAAAAAATGGATTACTATCATATAGTAATTACAGAACCCTTACAAATACATAAAAATTCCAAAATAGACAATAAGAAAGGAATCACAGAAAACAAAGAAAAATGAGCAAAGGCTAGGATTAAGCAATTTGTGTGGAAAAAATAAAAATCAATGGCCATAAATTCATGAAAAGATGTTCAACTTCACTAGTAAACAGGAAAACACAAATGAAAACCATAACCATCACTCTGGCAACAGTTTAAAGTCTGAAAATGCCAAGAGTTGGAAGGATATGGTAAAACAAGGATGCTCATGGTCTGAAAGTGTGAATGTGAAATGACTCAACCTCCTTGTTGGGCAACTTTGTATTACCTGGTTAAAGTGGATACACTTGGACCAGCAACTTGACTTCTTGAAACTTTTATTCATGTCCACGCAGAGGCATGGGCAGGATGAGAAAAAAAAATGAAATCATCTAAATTGGCAAGTAAGTTAAACCATGTTCCAGGAAAAAATACAATATTCAAAAATAAATTATCTAGTTCTGATACATCAATAGTAGTGATGGGAAAAAATAAGTTGCATAAAAACATAGAAAGTATGGTACAGGTGATATAGAGCTAAAAACATGCAAATCAATTCTACTCATTGTTTAGATACAGCTTATAAAGAGTTACTACTCACTGAATACATAAACAGTAAACTACAGGAATGGATGAGGATGAGAAATACAAGGACCATGACAGCCATATTTCTGGAGAAAGAAACAGAAGAATGGGAAGGAGAGGGTTCATGGAGCACCTTAATACTACCAATAGGTTGTTCTTTCTTTTGAGAAAATAAGATATGAAGTAAATACAATGAAACCTTGAGGCTGAACAAAGCTATGTGGTGTACATATGTATATTCTCCTATAGAATTCTCTATACTTGCCTGTATATGTGAAATATTTCATAATAGAACCTTTTGATAGTAAAATAAGTAAATAATAATTGGTGGGTCTGGGAATTTGTTTACTTGTCCTATCTAGTTTCTAGCAGAAAGAATAGGCTCTTCTCTCCTGATCCTATGTAGGAGCCCACAGGAAGCCAGCCAGCTTTGTCTCATCATCTCAGGCAAGACACTAGACCCATGAAGGATAAGAGATGAGAATTACTTCTGTTGTGGGGGGAGGGGATTCTTTCATATCTCCTTGTTCTTGTAAGACCACCCTACATGGAAGTTCTGTTCTCTCTTCCTTGAGTAGCTGAGCATGTTTAGCAGCAAAATGATTTTCTCTTAGAAGCAGGGATAGCCACAACCCACTCAAAGTGTAGATTTCCCTTCACTGGAGATTTCTGTGCAAGCTGAAATATATTTTCTTGGGAGAACAGAGAATCAGACAAGGTTGGGAGTGTGCCCCAGGGCTGGCAGTCATGCCTTCCTCTCTGAGCTTCTATCTCTAGGGAGGTGTGTGAGGCCTGGGGCCAGGAAACTGGGTCATCCCATGGCCACATCTTCCTGTGCGGAGCTGCACCCTCCCAAGAGTGGCCTTAAAGGCGGTGTGTCCCAACATTTCCTCCTATGGTTTTTCACTCATCCCCAAACTTCCACCACTGCAAATGTCTTCAGTTTAGTTCAGTTAAGTCACTCGGTAATGTCCGACTCTTTGCGACTCCACGAACCACAGCACGCCAGGCCTCCCTGTCCATCACCAGCTCCCTGAGTTCACCCAAATTCATGTCCATTGAGTCAGTGATACCATCCAACTATTTCATCCTCTGTTGTCCCCTTCTCCTCCTGCCCTCAGTCTTTCCCAGCATCAGGGTCTTTTCCAGTGAGTCGGCTCTTCACATCAAGTGGCCAAAGTATTGGAGTTTCAGCTTCAACATCAGTCCTTCCAATGAACACCCAGGAATAATCTCCTTTATGATGGACTGGTTGGATCTCCTTGCAGTCCAAGGGACTCTCAAGAGGCTTCTTCAACACCACAGTTCAAAAGCATCAATTCTTCAGCGCTCAGCTTTCTCCACAGTCCAACTCTCACATCCATACATGACCACTGGAAAAACCATAGCCTTGACTAGACAGACATTTGTTGACAAAGTAATGTCTCTGCTTCTAAATATGCTGTCTAGGTTGGTCATAACTTTCCTTCCAAGGAGTAAGTGTCTTTCAAATTCATAGCTGCTGTCACCATCTGAAGTGATTTTGGAGCCCAGAAAATAAAGTCAGCCACTGTTTTCACTGTTTCCTCACCTATTTGCCATGAAGTGATGAGACCAGATGCCATGATCTTAGTTTTCTGAATGTTGATTTTTAAGCTAATTTTTTCACTCTCCTCTTTCACTTTCATCAAGAGGCTCTTTAGTTCTTCACTTTCTGCCATAAGGGTGGTATCATCTGCATATCTAAGGTTGTTGACATTTCTCCCAGCAATCTTGATTTCAGCAAATCTCTTATGCTGATAATAAATGTGGTGTGGTAAACAGAGAGTAACAGTTGTAGTTGAATATGTGTCAAATCCCGGCTTCAGTATTTTAAAAAGCAGCTCTCAAAGTCCAAGCCAAGCCCCTCAAGTCCACTGAAACTTGGATTTTCCTCTCCATGGGACAGGAGGAACAAAGCTTACCTGTGGATTTTCTGTACGTCCTGGAAACAATATATGTAAAATAGTGGCCTGCAGTATGAGCTCAAATGGATTTGGATTTGGATTCGGGTGTTCTTCCTCTTACCCCTATTCCACTACTGACCAGACCAGGCATCTGGCTTCCTGGTGGTATTAATGATAGACTCATATAGGATGTCTTCACTGCTGCCTCTTCTACAGATTGGGCGCTTTGGAGAATGATATGAGTGCTTACCAGGGCCTGCACCCAACCCGAGTCTGCAGCCCCAGAACCAACACCAAAGGCTGGGTGTAAAACTGAGTGAGGGAAAGGGGTACTGAGTGAGGGACTGAGAGACAGAAAGAATAAGGGATTGGGAAAGAGAGTGGATAAGAGACTGAGAGAGAGAAAGTAAGGGAGAAAGAGGGGTCTTTCTTAGCCCCTTGAAGGACAGCAAAGATAACTAAGTCCACATGGGGTGTCCAGACCCTCAGAATTGAGACTACAATCCACAGAGGAACCAATAGATGAGGTGAGGGCACTCCATGCAAATGAAGTTAATTACATTGAACTCTGAGCGGAACCTATAGTGTCAGTCCCGAATGTGTGCCTCCAAAGGTATTAGAGTTGTACCTGAGGGCCTGGTCATGGGCCTTCTCCACTAGCTAAGAACCCCTCCTGCAGGGGCTCCTTGGGACCTAAGAGAAAGGGAGGAAGTTCTCACAGGCAAAGATGGGAGGGCTGAGCCCCTTTCAGCAGGTAAAGGAAGTGAAGGAGACATTGATCTATACCCAGGGTCGGATTGGGTATTTTTGATCCATTTCACAGATGAGAAGGAAGGCAGTGGTTCAGGGAGATTAAGTAACTAACCAAGGCTATGCATGCAGCCAGTAAGACATCAAAGTTACAGCTCATACAAAGATCATGCTCCCTACATTCAATAGGCTGTAGAAGAGGAAAAGACCCCTGGGTGGGGATCACTCTGGAAGGAAGCAGAAAGAGGAGCCACTGTCAGCTGCTTGAGTGAACAAATCGATTCTCTTATGCAGTACAACCTTGCCTTGCTCTCAGGTAGGCTCTTTAGCTGAAACATGTTCGGGTAGTAAGTGTAAACAGCTCTAAAAACCAATTAATAGCTACTATTACAGAATGCCAGATGAGAAGAGGGGCATTGAAGACATTTTACACTTAATGCTTACACAAGCCCTAGCAGGTACTGCCCATTCCATTTTACACACAAGGTCACCAAGGCTCAGCGGGTAGGTGGCATGTCCAAGATCACACAGCTGACAAGCAGGGCTTGAACTCAGGCTGCACACATCCAGAGACTTTTCATGTCCCAGCATCCCATGCCACCTCTCTACGTGTTAGCTTTGCCTTATGTCCACTAATAATTCACAATAGAAGTGATCCTCAAGAAAGTCCACAAGAAACCCACAGCCAGGAGCCAGGTCAGCCCTCACCCCAAAGAAAATCTGCATGGGAGAATCTCTTGATGGTCCAGTGGTTAGGACTTGGTGCTTTCACTGCCAGAGCCAGAATCAATCCCTGGTTGGGGGACTAAGATCCTGCAAGCCATGTAGCACAGCCAAAAAGAAAGAAAACCTGTATGGGAAACCATAGGAAAACCTGCTGAAGACACAAACTCCTCGCCCTGTGGCAACTGGAGCCATGTCCTTCTACAGCAGCTCTCAACTCTCCAGAGCCTCTGAAGCAGCCAGATTCTTCCAGCTCCCACTTGCCCAGCTCATTACTCACTTTTACTGCCAAGCCCCAGAGCCTCTCCCTCTGTTTGAGAAAATGCCCACAGTGTGAGCCCTGGAGGAAAACCTCAGCCCCTCTTCAGAAGCTCATAGCCACAGCCTGACTTCCCCAGACTCCTAGGTAGCCAGAGAGATGGATCAGAGCTGGAAGCTTGCAGACACCCTATCCACACTCTGTCCTGGGGTCCTGGCCCTGTGCCAGGTAGAAACTGTACTGTGCTGGGCCCAGGTGGGCTGCAGGTGGACCAGGGGCCTAGTTGCAGCCTTCCTTCCTCACTCCTACTCAGAAATGATGGCCAGGAACCATTTAATAAAATGCTTTTCTGCTTCCAATCAGCCAGAGTTGGTCTCTGGTGCTTTCAGCTAAAAAATCTTCCTTCACACACTCATTTATTCATTCACTCACCAAATATTCATTGGTCCCCTGGGATCCACAGGCTCCTGAGCAATTTCCACCACTCACTGCTGGGTGACTGCAGAGAAGCAATTTGGTTTTTGTGCTCAATTTCCTTACCTATAAAATAAGAATAATTATCACCAGTAGCTCATAGGACTGCTCTAAGATTTAAATGAGTTACCATATGCCTGGTGCATGGTAGGCTGTATGTGTTAATACTAGTTAATGTTATTGTTATCATCATCATAATTGTCATTATTTTTATTATAGCCACAAGAACCAATGGAAAAACCATAGCCTTGACTAGACAGACATTTGTTGACAAAGTAATGTCTCTGCTTCTAAATATGCTGTCTAGGTTGGTCATAACTTTCCTTCCAAGGAGTAAGTGTCTTTCAAATTCATAGCTGCTGTCACCATCTGAAGTGATTTTGGAGCCCAGAAAATAAAGTCAGCCACTGTTTTCACTGTTTCCTCACCTATTTGCCATGAAGTGATGAGACCAGATGCCATGATCTTAGTTTTCTGAATGTTGATTTTTAAGCTAATTTTTTCACTCTCCTCTTTCACTTTCATCAAGAGGCTCTTTAGTTCTTCACTTTCTGCCATAAGGGTGGTATCATCTGCATATCTAAGGTTGTTGACATTTCTCCCAGCAATCTTGATTTCAGCAAATCTCTTATGCTGATAATAAATGTGGTGTGGTAAACAGAGAGTAACAGTTGTAGTTGAATATGTGTCAAATCCCGGCTTCAGTATTTTAAAAAGCAGCTCTCAAAGTCCAAGCCAAGCCCCTCAAGTCCACTGAAACTTGGATTTTCCTCTCCATGGGACAGGAGGAACAAAGCTTACCTGTGGATTTTCTGTACGTCCTGGAAACAATATATGTAAAATAGTGGCCTGCAGTATGAGCTCAAATGGATTTGGATTTGGATTCGGGTGTTCTTCCTCTTACCCCTATTCCACTACTGACCAGACCAGGCATCTGGCTTCCTGGTGGTATTAATGATAGACTCATATAGGATGTCTTCACTGCTGCCTCTTCTACAGATTGGGCGCTTTGGAGAATGATATGAGTGCTTACCAGGGCCTGCACCCAACCCGAGTCTGCAGCCCCAGAACCAACACCAAAGGCTGGGTGTAAAACTGAGTGAGGGAAAGGGGTACTGAGTGAGGGACTGAGAGACAGAAAGAATAAGGGATTGGGAAAGAGAGTGGATAAGAGACTGAGAGAGAGAAAGTAAGGGAGAAAGAGGGGTCTTTCTTAGCCCCTTGAAGGACAGCAAAGATAACTAAGTCCACATGGGGTGTCCAGACCCTCAGAATTGAGACTACAATCCACAGAGGAACCAATAGATGAGGTGAGGGCACTCCATGCAAATGAAGTTAATTACATTGAACTCTGAGCGGAACCTATAGTGTCAGTCCCGAATGTGTGCCTCCAAAGGTATTAGAGTTGTACCTGAGGGCCTGGTCATGGGCCTTCTCCACTAGCTAAGAACCCCTCCTGCAGGGGCTCCTTGGGACCTAAGAGAAAGGGAGGAAGTTCTCACAGGCAAAGATGGGAGGGCTGAGCCCCTTTCAGCAGGTAAAGGAAGTGAAGGAGACATTGATCTATACCCAGGGTCGGATTGGGTATTTTTGATCCATTTCACAGATGAGAAGGAAGGCAGTGGTTCAGGGAGATTAAGTAACTAACCAAGGCTATGCATGCAGCCAGTAAGACATCAAAGTTACAGCTCATACAAAGATCATGCTCCCTACATTCAATAGGCTGTAGAAGAGGAAAAGACCCCTGGGTGGGGATCACTCTGGAAGGAAGCAGAAAGAGGAGCCACTGTCAGCTGCTTGAGTGAACAAATCGATTCTCTTATGCAGTACAACCTTGCCTTGCTCTCAGGTAGGCTCTTTAGCTGAAACATGTTCGGGTAGTAAGTGTAAACAGCTCTAAAAACCAATTAATAGCTACTATTACAGAATGCCAGATGAGAAGAGGGGCATTGAAGACATTTTACACTTAATGCTTACACAAGCCCTAGCAGGTACTGCCCATTCCATTTTACACACAAGGTCACCAAGGCTCAGCGGGTAGGTGGCATGTCCAAGATCACACAGCTGACAAGCAGGGCTTGAACTCAGGCTGCACACATCCAGAGACTTTTCATGTCCCAGCATCCCATGCCACCTCTCTACGTGTTAGCTTTGCCTTATGTCCACTAATAATTCACAATAGAAGTGATCCTCAAGAAAGTCCACAAGAAACCCACAGCCAGGAGCCAGGTCAGCCCTCACCCCAAAGAAAATCTGCATGGGAGAATCTCTTGATGGTCCAGTGGTTAGGACTTGGTGCTTTCACTGCCAGAGCCAGAATCAATCCCTGGTTGGGGGACTAAGATCCTGCAAGCCATGTAGCACAGCCAAAAAGAAAGAAAACCTGTATGGGAAACCATAGGAAAACCTGCTGAAGACACAAACTCCTCGCCCTGTGGCAACTGGAGCCATGTCCTTCTACAGCAGCTCTCAACTCTCCAGAGCCTCTGAAGCAGCCAGATTCTTCCAGCTCCCACTTGCCCAGCTCATTACTCACTTTTACTGCCAAGCCCCAGAGCCTCTCCCTCTGTTTGAGAAAATGCCCACAGTGTGAGCCCTGGAGGAAAACCTCAGCCCCTCTTCAGAAGCTCATAGCCACAGCCTGACTTCCCCAGACTCCTAGGTAGCCAGAGAGATGGATCAGAGCTGGAAGCTTGCAGACACCCTATCCACACTCTGTCCTGGGGTCCTGGCCCTGTGCCAGGTAGAAACTGTACTGTGCTGGGCCCAGGTGGGCTGCAGGTGGACCAGGGGCCTAGTTGCAGCCTTCCTTCCTCACTCCTACTCAGAAATGATGGCCAGGAACCATTTAATAAAATGCTTTTCTGCTTCCAATCAGCCAGAGTTGGTCTCTGGTGCTTTCAGCTAAAAAATCTTCCTTCACACACTCATTTATTCATTCACTCACCAAATATTCATTGGTCCCCTGGGATCCACAGGCTCCTGAGCAATTTCCACCACTCACTGCTGGGTGACTGCAGAGAAGCAATTTGGTTTTTGTGCTCAATTTCCTTACCTATAAAATAAGAATAATTATCACCAGTAGCTCATAGGACTGCTCTAAGATTTAAATGAGTTACCATATGCCTGGTGCATGGTAGGCTGTATGTGTTAATACTAGTTAATGTTATTGTTATCATCATCATAATTGTCATTATTTTTATTATAGCCACAAGAACCACTAAGGGCCAGGCACACATGTGGGCTTTAGAAAGTAAGTACCACCAGGGCCTTAATCCCAAGAAGCAGAAAATCTGACTGTGAAACAGGCAGGACATGTGACCACAATGGGAGATGGTCAGTGCTGTGAAAGGGAAAGAACAGAGGGGATTGCTCCATGGAGGGGTCAGATTTGCATCTGAGAGGATCTACCCCAACAGAGGACCAAAAATTTTTCCCTCACTGACTAGTCTAAGATGAACCAATACCATCCTGTCTTTTTCTGTATTCTTTCAAAATACAAACATGCAGAGGGCAGGGAAGGAGGGTAGAGGTGGAGGAAGGGTGTCTCTTAATGTCCTCCCTCTGAAAAAAGGACACACAGCAGCTGCTGTCAAGGGCAAGCTATGAGAACATCTCCAAGAGACAGAGAAGAGAGGTGGGGAATAGTGGGAATCCCCAGCAAACTCCTGACTTTGCTGAGGGCGTTGTCATCCTGGGCCACCTGCCTACCAGCCCTGGACCAAAACCTGAGCCTGAGTTTTGATCAGAGATGAAGCCCCACAGCTACCCAGGCAGGGACCCAGCAGAAGAGAATGAAAAACTCACTTGGAGGAAGTGTACCTTCTACTAGTATTCACTGAGCACCCCCGCCCCCGCTATGTTGTCAGCATCACCCCAGGGCACAAGGGGAAGGATGCTGTCTTAGCGGGCTATGGGATAGGAGAAAGCAGCTCTCCGAGGAGCCCAGATCGTGGAGAGGAGCAGTTTGTTTCTCTCTTTTGATCTTGTTTTCCTGGGTCCAGGGGTTCCTCCCCTCACTGTCTTCTTTCTTCCTATTCTCCCCTAGGTTTCTAGAACCCTCACAATGTCCTCAGGTGGTCTGCAGTCCCCTCTATCATAGCTCTTCCAAATGGACATCTGCCAAAATACCTTCCTGAAGCAGCCAGTAGTCTGTGCCACCTCTTTCCCCTCTACACCATGGCAGACCTTCAGGGTCTACCACTCACCACCAACAAGCGCAAGTTCCAATGGGCTAGCCCTACAGGCAGGGCCTTCCATATCCCCCAGCCCCATCCCTTCCATGCACACACCTCTTCTACCTTTCCACCCTCCTCATCATGGGCCATAGGAAATCCTGGGATTGCAAGCTTTTCACAAGCTGGTCCTGGCTTCCTCATCCAACTCATTCATGCCCTTTCTCCAAGACCCAGCTCAGGTGCCATGCCCCTCAATGGGTTGGATGAGGAAGCCAGGACCACCTTGAGATAAGCTTACAACCCCAGGATTTCCTATGGCCCATGATGAGGAGGGTGGAAAGGTGGAAGAAGTGTGTGCATGGAAGGGGTTGGGCTGGGGGACATGGAAGGCCCTGGGCCAGCCCATTGGAACTAGCTCCTATTGGTGGTGGGTGGTGGACCCTGAAGATCTGCCGTCGTGTAGAGGGGAAAGAGGTGGGGGTAGAATTTTTCTCTGTTTTCTCCCTCTTATACCTCCTCTCTTTTGTGTCCAAAGCACTCTGTTCTTACCACATTCCAGGTGGATCCTAGTGGGCCACACTCAAAAAAACTTTCAAATGTAACAAAAGTAATCCAAATGCACTGCTTATTTCTCACTGAGAAATGATGATTTCACTGGACATTGAACAAACATCCAGGACATAACCACAAACCACACAGCAGAAACGGAAAAAAAAAAAAAAACCTTTCCTTAATTCTTTCCCATAAATTCTTCCCCCTCCCAGCCTTGTCATCTTGTCTCTTCTTTTTCCTACACTGCCCTTTACAGTCCAATTCATCTTAGCCTTCAGCAACCTCCACTCCTCACCCAGCAGCCTCAGCAGCTCTCCAGAGCATGAACACGCATGCATGCCCACACATTCTGCAAACCAAATATCCCCCTTATTCCAATACTCTCTGTCCTTGAGACTGTATGGTGAAGGCTCAAAGGAGGTTTGAGTGGAGAGGGAGATGCATGCCCCAGAATTCCCTTGGTTCTGGATTTGCTCTGCAAGTGGGAGAAATGTGGTTTTCATCAACAAGGCAGTCATTTTCACTAGGGTCTATTTTGATAAGAAAATAAGATTTGTGTCCAAATGGTCACATTTTTTAATGATTTGTGTTAATCAGTTCTCCTATGGCTGTGAGCTCGGCTGAGGCAGAGTCCTTCTTTCCTTTCCCTGCACACTCAGAACCATGTGGAGGTAGGTGGTGCAGGATCCAACCCAGAGGCCCACACACCAACCCCAGCATCAAGTCCCTGTCCCACCACCACTGTGATTGTCCTCATCACTACTGCAGTTTCTGGTCACAGTAAATATGCCCCGAACTAAAGGAAACAGTGGTTGGGCTGCGGGCATTTGTTAACCTAATGCCTTGAATGGAGGAAGGAGTATCTCTCAGAAACTTCCATATTCATGACTTCGATGTTTGTTCTGTCAATAGTGCAGCCCGGACACAAAGAAAGGGGAGAGGGTAATTCACACCTTCCTCAAGAGTCAATCCTGAATCCTATTTATGCAAAGCCTTGCCTGGGGGATCATCAGACATAGCCCACTTGGAGACCCAGCTTTAACTCCAACTTGCCAGGCAATGAATATTCCCAGGGGAGGTGAGCGAACAGGCCCAGAGGCCATGGTCTCCCAGCAGGCAGACAGCAGGTGCCCCAGAGAGGTTCTTGGAGGAACATGAATAATGATGAAGCTCAAAGAAGAGCCTAGTGATTTCCCTCTGTGACAACAGCCTGCAACGCCTGTCACACACACTACTCATNCAGGCCCAGAGGCCATGGTCTCCCAGCAGGCAGACAGCAGGTGCCCCAGAGAGGTTCTTGGAGGAACATGAATAATGATGAAGCCCAAAGAAGAGCCTAGTGATTTCCCTCTGTGACAACAGCCTGCAACGCCTGTCACACACACTACTCATCAAACAAGTATCTCCCCTGTGCCTCATGTGAAAGGCCTCCCACGACACATTGCTTTTATTCTAGAGTGTGCCTGGGGAGTGTGACAGGTGGCAAGATCTAAGAATATCCTCATCTGCCTTCTAAAATGAGATGGAAAGGGGCCCAGCAGGGGAGTCCTGTGCTGAAATATTATTATTATCAATTACAGTGACACTTTCTGACAGTACAGTGCTTTGTGTTATTTCAAAGCCTGAAAACATCTGCTCTTTTGTTTGGCCCTCACCAGGTCACTTTGCAAAACAAGGGCTGTGATCCTCTACCTCTGCCTAGAGAGGGGACTGGATTTGGACTTGGACTTCAGAGGCTGGGCTGAGGCCACATAGAGGCAGTGGCTTCAATAGTCTGGGTCTGCCTGGTGCCCTCATGACATGCAGCAGAGCCTACGGTCCAGGGAGTAAGAAGAGCAGAGGAAGGGAACTGACGCCCAGTGCTTGAGCGCTCCAGCTTTGCTTGGCTGCTGTTTAAGATGGGGAGTTTGCCTCACTGCTCTGCATACAGTCACCACTTTCCTCCTGGCACAAGGAGCACACATGCTAGTGTGTCCTGAATTGTGAGCGTCTGTAAGAGCTTCAGTTCAGTTCAGTTCAGTCGCTCAGTCGTGTCCGACTCTTTGCGACCCCATGGATTGCAGCACGTCAGGCCTCCCTGTCCATCACCATCTCTCAGAGTTCACTCAGACTCACGTCCATCGAGTCAGTGATGCCATCCAGCCATCTCATCCTCGGTCGTCCCCTTCTCCTCCTGCCCCCAATCCCTCCCAGCATCAGAGTCTTTTCCAATGAGTCAACTCTTCACATGAGGTGGCCAAAGTACTGGAGTTTCAGCTTTAGCATCATTCCTTCCAAAGAAATCCCAGGGTTGATCTTCAGAATGGACTGGTTGGATCTTCTTGCAGTCCAAGGGACTCTCAAGAGTCTTCTCCAACACCACAGTTCAAAAGCATCGATTTTTCAGCGCTCAGCTTTCTTCACAGTCCAACTTTCACATCCATACATGACCACAGGAAAAACCATAGCCTTGACTAGA
>SJYX01022930.1:144532-156257 GCA_006410675.1 Oreotragus oreotragus
GATGCTTTTGAACTGTGGTGTTGGAGAAGACTCTTGAGAGTCCCTTGGACTGCAAGGAGATCCAACCAGTCCATTCTGAAGGAGATCAACCCTGGGATTTCTTTGGAAGGAATGATGCTAAAGCTGAAACTCCAGGTCTTTGGCCACCTCATGTGAAGAGTTGACTCATTGGAAAAGACTCTGATGCTGGGAGGAATTGGGGGCAGGAGGAGAAGGGGACAACCGAGGATGAGATGGCTGGATGGCATCACGGACTCGATGGACGTGAGTCTGAGTGAACTCCAGGAGATGGTGATGGATAGGGAGGCCTGGCGTGCTGCGATTCATGGGGTAGCAAAGAATCGGACACGACTGAGCGACTGAACTGAACTGAACTGGGAAGGCCTTCAATCCATCCTGTGAATGTATCTATCATGACTAATAGGTATTTATACCCTTGAAAAACTGGCATTTGGGTGAGGTCCATCTGCCAACCTTCTCCTAGGTAGGTCTAACACCATTGGACAGACTGGGCCACCTGGGGCATTGAGCTCCTTGAAGGTTGTTTAATTGCAAGCAGGACAAGAAAAGACCACTTGCCTTATAGTCGTTTGGAGGCTTGTTCCTCTGAAGGACCTTTCTAGTAATCTTTGGAGGGCCTTCTCCCCTAAATGAGTGGTGGCATATAAGGAGTTAACCTACTTCCATTGGAGGTTTCCAGGTAGGGAAAGGAGTCCTTCCTTTCAGAATCACCCCCTATGATCTTCTTGAAAGCCATCACTCTTAGCTTCAAGAGTCTCCCCTTCAGTATATGAAGGAATTTCTGGCAAATTAGTCTGTGAAACTAAGGTTTCAGTAATGAAACCTATTAAATCATTGTTCTGTAATGTTAGTCACAGCTGCCTGACTGGCTGCTTGGTTCCCTCATTGCCACTTCTGTACTCCCTTTTTGGTGTCCTTTACAATGGGAGATTGAAATCTCAAATGGCAGATGGACTGCCTCCAAGAACCTAAGGATTTGATCACCAAATTTGATTGGGGACTGGGTGGTCAAGTGGCCTCTTTCTTTCCAAATAGCAGCATGTACATGTGGCACCAGAAAGGCATATTTGGAGTCAGTGTAAATGGCTACTCTTTTTCCTTTGCCCAGCTCTAAAACTCAAGTCAGGGCTATGAGCTCAGCCAATTGGGCTGAAGTAACTTGTGGCAAAGGTTTAGTCTTTATGGTCTCAAAATTGGAGACTAGTGCATATCCAGCTATTTTTCCATCCAAGGCAAAGCTTCTTCCATCAGTGTACCAGATTTCCTCAGGATTGGTCAGACGATCTTCTGACAATCCCTCTTGGGGTTTTGTCCAGTGGTCCAAGGTTTCTAGGCAAGAGTGAAAGGGGAGAGAGCCCTCGGGGGTAGGCAGGAGGGTGGTTCAGTTAAGAACCTCACAAGGGGATATAGCCATGCCTGAATTTTCCATCCGCACTGCTTGATATCTGAGGATTCTTTGATCAGACAACCATAAATGGCCTCTCCCATTCAGGAGTTGTNTGTCCAGTGGTCCAAGGTTTCTAGGCAAGAGTGAAAGGGGAGAGAGCCCTCGGGGGTAGGCAGGAGGGTGGTTCAGTTAAGAACCTCACAAGGGGATATAGCCATGCCTGAATTTTCCATCCGCACTGCTTGATATCTGAGGATTCTTTGATCAGACAACCATAAATGGCCTCTCCCATTCAGGAGTTGTTTCACTTGATGGCTGGCAAAAATAGTTATTTTATCCCCGAGAGAGTTTTAAAACATCTTCTATCAGGACTGCAATAGCTGCAAGATTTCAAAGGTAGGGAAAGATCTCTTCCCAATAAGGGAGTTGGACACTCAGGGACCCCCAGAAACTGGTGGGAAAATATTTGTCCATCCAAGCAACAAAGAAATGCTCAGGTGAATCTTTTTGTAATTGTTTTTCCTATAGCACCCATAATCGTACAGGTTTGGGAGGAGAAGGGTCCAGAATAGAAGGTCAAGACAGAGTAGGTAGACCCTGTGTCAACTATGAAATTCTCAGACCTACTTGCCACATCTAGTTGCACCTTTGGCAACTGTGATAGTTATCTGTGACAGGTGGGCTGGCTGGATTGGGCTGCTTCAGTCCTGTTGAACCACTGTGAGGGAAGGCTTGGCACTTGACCTTGAGGCTCTTGTGTCTCAAGAGCAGAGTGCCACCCAATGTCCCAACTGATGGCATTTGTAGCAAGCCATTTTAGGAGAGTTGCCCTGGTTTGGACACTCTTTGGTCCAATGTCCTGTCTGTCTACAAATTAGGCATATGTCTCATGCCTTGTCTTTTAAGGACTCAGGGGTCTGCCTTAGGGCTTCCCTGGCGGGCAGCCAACATTTGGACATGTTTTGTCTTTTCTTTTCTCCTTTTCCTGGACCTTAGCCTCCCTCTCCTATTCTCTGTTCTAAAAGGTATTGGTGGCTCTCTGGACCATCTTATCTAAAGAGGCAGCAGGGTCCTGCTCCTGTAGCTGTTATAACTTTATCCTGATATTTGATGCACTTTGGGACAAGAATTTGTTAAAAATCACCTGTCCCTCTTAAGAATCTAAGTCCAGATTGGTAAAATTTTTGGAGGACCTCTTTTAGCCATTCCAGAAAGGCAGTGGGGTTCTCATTGGGCTCTTGAGTTATTGCTGAGACATGGGCATAGCTGATTACTTTTTGCTTGGCTGCTTTTAGTCCTGCTTTTACACAGATCAGAAAATGATCCCTTTCCATGATGTGCTCGGGGTCGTTATAATTCCAACTAGGATCTGAGGAGGGAACCACAGTTTCCCTCACTGAGTATTCATTATTTAACATGTGAAGCCCTATAGCATACCTTCAGGTTTCCTTTAATACCTAACATACTCAGGGTCAGATAAAGTTTAACTAAATATGGCCATGATGTCCTTCCACGTCAAGTCAAAGGCCAAGGTAATGTGTTGGAATGTATCTATATATTTGCCTGGGTCATCTGTATAGCTTTCCAGGTCTTGTTTCATCTGTCTTCATTCTAAGAGGGAGAAAGCCTTATAGACCTGGGTTGGCCCAAATTCTCCTNGTCCTTCCACGTCAAGTCAAAGGCCAAGGTAATGTGTTGGAATGTATCTATATATTTGCCTGGGTCATCTGTATAGCTTTCCAGGTCTTGTTTCATCTGTCTTCATTCTAAGAGGGAGAAAGCCTTATAGACCTGGGTTGGCCCAAATTCTCCTCCAGTTTCAACTAAGGGACATACTTGAGTTGGCTTTTGTGGAGCGGTGGTCCCAGATATGGGGGCACATTTGAATACAAGGAAGGAGGACCAAGCAACTCGGGAGCTGTGGGAGGTGAGCCATCATGGACAGCTTCCTTCTCTTGGTTGTCTACCTAACACCATTTGCCTAGTAGGCTCACTTTTAGGGCATATAACAACCCCATACTTAAGACAGAGTTCCTTCACATCTCTTAGTCAGAAGAAAATTTGGACATAGGGGATTTCTGTCCATTTCTCTTGTCTTTTGCAGAATAAGTCTAGCTGCAGGATGGTATTATAATTTAAACTCTCATCCTCAGGCCAATGTTCCTTATGCTCCAGAGGATACTGCAGATGTGTAGTGCCACAAAAGAATTTTAAGCCACTTCTCCTTAGAGTTAAAGGATTGAACAGCGTCCAGTTACCAAGGATGCATTTCAAGGGCATCCGTTAGGAAGTGGATTGGTTATTTCCCATCTGAAAGACCGTGATGACAGGGAGGAAACAAACAAACAAAAAAACACTAATAGGCCTCCTTCTATTTTATTGGCAGACATTTTTAGGGGTGAGTCTTTCTGAAGCTTATTCTACCCAGTACTGTTACCACCTGAGAGTCAGATGCACCTGGGTCAAGGTGCAGATCCCCAGGCAGGCTGAGGTGTGACAGTCCTCTTGAGATCAAATCTACGGGCAGGTCGAGGCAGGTCAACCCCCTGGGACCCCCTGACTGGAATTAGGCATCCCCAAGCTCTTCAGCCAGAGAAGGCAATGGCACCCCACTCCAGTACTCTTGCCTGGAAAATCCCATGGATGGAGGAGCCTGGTGGGCTGCAGTCCATGGGGTCGCTAAGGGTCGGACACGACTGAGCAAATTCACTTTTACTTTTCACTTTCATACATTGGAGAAGGAAATGGCAACCCACTCCAGTGTTCTTGCCTGGAGAATCCCAGGGACGAGGGAGCCTGGTGGGCTGCCGTCTATGGAGTCACATAGAGTCGGACACGACTGAAGTGACTTAGCAGCAGCAGCAAGGTCTTCAGCATGACCACTACTGGGTAGGATCAAGGGTTGTAATCTCAACTCATTGGTGTTTTGTCCACCATGGATGGGAATAGATAACATGATGTAAAGCAGTCCAAGCCCTGAGACTGGGAACCTGGTGAAACAGCCATAAGCCTTACCCTCTTGTTGCTCTGAGAGAATGTAAGTCATTGATTTCCTTCCCAGTCCTCCATAAGAACAGCTTAGGATGTTTCCAATGCTAAACATCTCATTGTCATAGATGCACTTTAGGTAATAACAGAAGTAATGACAAAGGAGTGGGTTGTCTGATCCTGTTAGGGGCATTAAGAGTATTTTAATAATAAGTAGGATGTTGTCTACAAGGGGGCAGGGCCCTGGCTGTAGGAGTTAGTAAGTGGCTTAAGAAAAAATTGATAAAAGGCAACAGACCAGATGTTCCATAAAAGCGAAGTGGAAATTTGATCCAGGGGATATGTTTGTAGCTTTAGGAGAAGGGTGGTAAGGGTTGGGGCCCAAATGGCCTGCAGGTCTAACTCCCAAAGTGGCAAACATTGTCCCTGGAAGCCCAATTGCCATTGAAGGGATGCCACCAATAGATGGACTTCTAGCAGGCATTATGTGCCTGTCACCCACCCTAGTGCATTCACTGAGAGATGCTATTGTTGCACATGTTGTAGGCAACATAGAAGATGAATGCCTGAATACCTAGACAGACTGGATATTACACAGTATTTCCCTCTCAAAAGCCAGCTATTTCCTGGTTGTCCCTCCAGAAGATTGTCGAGGCAACATTGTGGGCCTGGATAGGGCTTGGGAAAAACAGGAACGAAGAGGGCAGGGCACAGCTTTTGAAAGAATGACATCAGTTCAGTTCAGTTCAGTTGCTCAGTCGTGCCTGACTATTTGCGACCTCATGAACCAAAGCATGCCAGGCCTCCCTGTCCATCACCAACTCCCAGAGTCCACCCAAACCCATGTCCATCGAGTTGGTGATGCCATCCAACCATCTCATCCTCTGTCATCCCCTTCTCCTCCTGCCCTCAATCTTTCCCAGCATCAGGGTCTTTTCCAATGAGTCAACTCTTCCCATAAGGTGGCCAAAGTATTGGAATTTCAGCTTCAACATCAGTCCTTCTAATGAACACTCAGGACTGATCTCCCTTGGGATGGACTGGTTGGATCTCCTTGCAGTCCAGGGGACTCTCAAGAGTATTCTCCAACACCACAGTTCAAAAGCATCAATTCTTCGGCACTCAGCTTGCTTTATAGTCCAACTCTCACATCCATACATGACCACTGGAAAAACCATAGCCTTGACTAGATGAACCTTTGTTGGCAAAGTAATGTCTCTGTTTTTGAATATGCTGTCTAGGTTGGTCATAACTTTCCTTCCAAGGAGTAAACGTCTTTTAATTTCATGGCTGCAATCATCATCTGNCAACTCTCACATCCATACATGACCACTGGAAAAACCATAGCCTTGACTAGATGAACCTTTGTTGGCAAAGTAATGTCTCTGTTTTTGAATATGCTGTCTAGGTTGGTCATAACTTTCCTTCCAAGGAGTAAACGTCTTTTAATTTCATGGCTGCAATCATCATCTGAAGTGATTTTGGAGCCCAGAAAAGTAAAGTCAGCCACTGTTTCCACTGTTTCCCCGTCTGCCCAAGTGAATAACAAACCGATTAAAACCAAATGGGTCCAAGATGACAAGTCAAATGCAACTAAACTTTGATTCTCAGTCTGCAAGCTAAATGACACACCCGGAGGTGCAAGGACAGTTCCAAATCACGATCAAAATACCGAGGGGTGGGTGCTTCCCCAATTGTTGGAACAATTCTCCACTCATTAGCATATGAAATTACCCATCTCATGAAAACTAACCACATCACATTCCATGGCCACTGCACTCACCCTCTGTAATGGCCCACACTCTTGGAGTGTACTTCTCTCTAAACCTGAACAAATCCGCCTCTTACCTATTGCTGTGTCTCTCACTGAATTTCTTTTCAATGAGACATCAAGAACTTGAGCTTCATTCAGTTCAGTTCAGTCTTTCTGTCGTGTCTGACTCTTTGTGATCCCATGGGCTGCAGCACACCAGGATTCCCTAACCATCATCAACTCCTGTAGCTTGTTCAAACTCATGTCCATCGAGTCAGTGATGCCATCCAACCATCTCATCCTCTGTCATCCCCTTCTCCTGCCTCCAATCTTGCCCAGCATCAGGGTCTTTTCCAATGTATCCATTCTTCACATCAGGTGGCCAAAGCATTGGAGTTTCAGTTTCATCATCAGTACTTACAATGACTATTAAGGACTGATTTCCTTTAGGATGGACTGGTTTGATCTCCTTGCAGTCCAAGGGACTCTCAAGAGTTTTCTCCAACATCATAGTTCTAAAGCATATATTCTTCAGTGCTCAGCTTTCTTTATAGTCCATCTCTCACATCCAAACATGAGTGCTGGAAAAACCATAGTTTTGAGCTCATTAGGTCCTGAAACCAGGCACCATTGGTTTTGGTTGGGCTCAAGTCCCAGTAGGATACAATTGAGTGACAAAGCATAACACAGAGTCCCTGCCACGTGGGTTTGAGTCCCAATCTTAGATAAACAGTTTAAAACACAAATTTTCCCCTTCAGGAGGGATGGTGACCTGCCCAATACTTGTAAGCAGTGACATAGATGGGGAAAGGAACTGAAGAACAGGAGGGAAAAGCAGTGGGGAAAATGTGCTGAGGAATCCCTATCACAACCTGCTGGAAAATCTGCTAAATATCTGACTTGTGCTCACAGTTTTCATTGCCCTTATCCTTGGCACAAAAAATACTAAGGATAGAGGAACCCTCACTGGCTTGAGCAACAGCTACTAGGGCATAGCAGATAGTGGAGCCTTCAGGACACACTGGGGAGTAGCCCCTGCCAGAGTCCCGCAGTTGCACCCACTGCCACTCACCTGTTCACATAGTATTCGAGGAAACAAGAAAGGAGAGTTTGTAAAGGAACTAAGATTTTGTCAGCCATATGTACTTCCAGCCATAGTAGCAAGGACCTCCTACTTAACCTGAGGTTTTCCGAAATCTGAGACTGAGTCACATGAGCTTTCTGCCAAGTTTGTTTTTGCTGTCCTGGTTTCCAGCATGTGGGTTTCTTGTCACTTCTACTGTGCTGGATTTTCTTTGCATTTTCTTTGCATTCAGCTTCCACAGCGGGAGCTTTTGCCCAGTTGGGCTTCTGCTGTGTTTGGCCTCTACCTTGCTAGGGTTGAGATGAAGTTGTTTCAGCCAAGTTAAATCTGAGTCACGGCGCCAGAGATGTCAGGGGAGTGTGTGTGTAATTTTTCCGGTTCTGTCTTGCCACAACAAAAATTTGAAGCAGAGGACCAGTGTTACAGCTCGGTTACACTCAGTTTAACTGGCAGACCAGTTTTACAGCTGTTTTATTTGGTAAGCAAAGGAAAATACGTTCTTAAGGTGTGAGGGCAGGCCAACCCAAAAGAATCGAAGATGTGTATAAGAGACAGGTTAAGAACCTCACAAGGGGATATAGCCATGCCTGAATTTTCCATCCGCACTGCTTGATATCTGAGGATTCTTTGATCAGACAACCATAAATGGCCTCTCCCATTCAGGAGTTGTTTCACTTGATGGCTGGCAANTAAGGTGTGAGGGCAGGCCAACCCAAAAGAATCGAAGAGAAAAGAGAAGAGATCAATTTTGGTTCCCCTTATGTTTTTTCTCCTTCCCCTGAGCCTTGCCCTAGGTAAATTTGGCTAGCCAGGAGGACTGTTTGTGTCACCTGAGGTTCTCACTCCAGTCCTCAGACCTTCCTTTGTTCTATATTCATGGGCTTTCTCCTTCTTTGTCTTTTTGCCACCGTCATTCTGGACTCCTTTTTCCTATTCTAACTACCGAACATATCCATGCTTGTATGGGTTTCCTCCCAATTTAGGTAACCACAGAACATCAAGTAGAGTTCCTTGAGCTAAATAATAGGGTCTCATTAGCTGTCTATGTTATACATAGCATCAATAGTGTATATATGTTAATGCTAATCTCCCAATTTCTCCCTCCTTTTTTTTTTTTTTTCCCCTCCTTGGAATACATACATTTGTTCTCTACATCTGTGTCTCTACTGCTTTGCAAATAAGATCATCTATAATATTTTTCTATATTCCACACACATTCATTAATATTTTTCTCTTTCTGACTTACTTCACTCTGTGTGACAGTCTCTAGGTCCATCCACATCACTACAAATGACTCAATTTCATTCATTTTATGGCTGGATAATATTCTATTGTATATATGTACTTCAGCTTCTTTATCCGTTCCTCTACTGATGGACATTTATGATTTTTTCCATGTCCAGGCTATTGTAAATAGTGCTGCAATGAATACTAGGGTGCATGTGCCACTTTGAATTATGGTTTTCTCTGAATATATGCCTAGTAATGGAATTACTTGGTCATGTGGTAAAAATAACCTAACTCAACCATAGTGATTCCTTTACTTAAAACATAAGTGTTACAGTCTACCATTTTCATTTGTAATTCTTACTTTCTAAGGGCATTTTAATTGCAGACAACTTTAACTAAGAAAAGAACTTGATAGATATCAAATATGAAAATTTATGAGGAAGTATTGATTATTATATTCCTGAGAAATACATATACTTGGTCAGTAATGTTTTATGAAAATTTTTTATCCTGCAGAAGATCACACAAAGTATGTTTTGCAAAAAACTAAACGAAGTGGAGAGAAAGGAAACTCATGCATGACCCTATCTGTAGTTTCCCAGGCTTCATCATCATCCTCTCTACTTCTTAATTAGCACTGTTTCCCTGAGAAGGTACTAAGTTCAGCGTTTTACACATTGGTTATGTATTATTTTCCTCTTCTTATAAATAAGAAAGCAGTTTGAGTGAGGTTATTAAATAATTTTAGTAAGGTCATTCCACTTGTAAGCAGCGTGGTAGAATTGGATAAGAGCTGCCTAATTCAAATCCATCTCAGCTTTCCTCTTCTAAACTATCTGAGAAATGGAAGTCCCCTGCACAGAGCAACTCTCTCTTATTATGGATTTAACATGTGGAGGCAGCCATAAAAAATGCCATTCTCTACACACAGACTATTTTTTGTTTATTTATCTTTTAATTGTAGTAAAATACATATAACATAAAATTTACCATGTTACCCATTTTTAAGTATATAGTTCAGTATGGTTTTTCCAGGGGTCATGTATGAATGTGAGAGTTGGACTGTCAAGAAAGCTGGGCACCCAAGAATTGATGCTTTTGAACTGTGGTGTTGGAGGAGACTCTTGAGAGTCCCTTGGACTGCGAGGAGACCCAACCAATCCATCTTAAAGGAGATCAGTCCTGGGTGTTCATTGGAAGGACTGATGCTAAAGCTGAAACTCCAATACTTTGGCCACCTGATGTGAAGAGTTGACTCATTGGAAAAGACTGATGCTGGGAGGGTTGGGGGCAGGAGGAGAAGGGGACAACAGAGGATGAGATGGCTGGATGGCATCACCGACTCAATGGACATGAGTTTGGGTGAACTCTGGCAGTTGGTGATGGACAGGGAGGCCTGGTGTGCTGCGATTCATGGGATTGCAAAGAGTCGGACACAATGAGCAACTGAACTGAACTGAACTGAACTGAGTGTTAATTACATCTACACTGCTGGGCAATCAGCCTCCAGAACTTTTTCATCTTTCAAACAGAAACACCAATTCCCTGTTTTTTTCTACACCCAACCCCTGGCAACCACCGTTCTACTTTCTGTTTCTATGATTCTGAATATTCTTTAGGTACCTCACACAAGTGGAACAGTGATGTAGGCAAAGTTCTTCCCCATTGTAGCATGCATCTGAATTTATTATTTTTTAAGACTGAATAACTTTTGTTCCACTGTATGTACATGTTACATTTCATTTATCCTTTCATCCATTAATGGACTTGGGTTGCTTCCACATTTCAGCTATTGTGAATAATGCTACTACAAACACTGACATACAGATCTGTATTCAGATACTTCTTTGAGACTCTGCTTTCAATCCTTTTGAGTACTTACCCAGAATGGAATTGTTGGGTCTTATGTTAATTCTGTTTTTGTTTTGAGAAATGGCCATAGTGACTCTACCACCTTATGCTCCCTTCGATAGTATTCAAGGCATCCAATTTCTATACATTCTTGCCAACAGTTGTTATTTTTCTGTTTTTTTATATTAGCTATCTTAGTAGGTGTGAGATGACATTTTATTTTGATTTGGATGCTTACTAGTCAATGATAATGAGCATCTTTTCACATGCTTCTTAGCCATTTGCACACCTTTTCAAGTCCTTTGCCACCACACACAAAAATTAGTTCAAAATGGTTTTAAGATTTGAAATCATAAAACTACTAGAAGAAAACATAGGAGAAAAACTCATGAACATTGATCTTAGCAATGATTTTTTTTTAATTTGAGACCAAAAGTACAGACAACAAAAGCAAAAATAAGTAAGTGGGACTATATCAAACTAAAAGTTTCTACACAGCCGAGGGAAATTTTTGAAAAATGAAAAGCAACTTATGTAATGGGAGAAAACTTTTGCAAGCCAAAAGCTGTCTCTTATACACATCTAGATGTGTATAAGAGACAGGATCTTAGCAATGATTTTTTTTTAATTTGAGACCAAAAGTACAGACAACAAAAGCAAAAATAAGTAAGTGGGACTATATCAAACTAAAAGTTTCTACACAGCCGAGGGAAATTTTTGAAAAATGAAAAGCAACTTATGTAATGGGAGAAAACTTTTGCAAGCCAAACATATGATAAGGGGTTAAAATTCAAATTATATAAGGAACTCATGCAACTTAATAGCAAAGAAGTAAATAATACAATTTTTAAAAAGGTTAAGGACCTGAATAGATATTTTTCTGAAGAAGACCTACAGATGGCCAATAAGCACATGAAAGGATGAACAGCATATCAGAATTTTATAGTTTTAGGCCAGTTTAATTATCAGGGAGATGCAATAAAAGCCACAGTGAGATTTCACTCCACATCTCTTCAGTTCAGTTCAGTTGCTCAGTCATGTCTGACTCTGCGACCCCATGAATCGCAGCACGCCAGGTCTCCCTGTCCATCACCAACTCCCACAGTTCATTCAGACTCATTTCCATTGAGTCAGTGATACTATCCAGCCATCTCATCCTCTGTCGTCCCCTTTTCCTCCTGCCCACAATCCCTCCCAGCATCAGAGTCTTTTCCAGTGAGTCAACTCTTCAAATGAGGTGGCCAAAGTACTGGAGTTTCAGCTTTAGCATCATTCCTTCCAAAGAAATCCCAGGGCTGATCTCCTTCAGAATGGACTGGTTGGATCTCCTTGCAGTCCAAGGGACTCTCAAGAGTCTTCTCCAACACCACAGTTCAAAAGCATCAATTCTTCGGCGCTCAGCTTTCTTCAC
>SJYX01022930.1:180315-195471 GCA_006410675.1 Oreotragus oreotragus
CTATCCAGGTTGGTCATAACTTTTCTTCCAAGTAGTAAGTGTCTTTTAATTTCATGGCTCCAATCATCATCTGCAGTGATTTTGGAGCCCAAAAAAATAAAGTCTGACACTGTTTCCACTGTTGCCCCATCTATTTCCCATGAAGTGATGGGACCGGATGCCATGATCTTTGTTTTCTGAATGTTGAGCTTTAAGCCAACTTTTTCACTCTCCTCTTTCACTTTCATCAAGAGGCTTTTTAGTTCCTCTTGACTTTCTGCCATAAGGGTAGTGTCATCTGCATATCTGAGGTTATTGATATTTCTCCTGGAAATCTTGATTCCAGCTTGTGCTTCTTCCAGTCCAGTGTTTCTCATGCTACCAAAAATCCTTATGTTAATGAGAAATGTTATTAGAACTAAGAGTTAACCTTCCCAAGATTCAAAGACTTCTGAAATGATAAGGAGATGAAAGGGATGTTTGTAGCATAAAACATTGCTAAGATTATGTTATGTATTTTATGGACCCTATTTGATTTCATGTTTCCAATGAGATCACTGCTGTTGTTTAGTTGTTCAATTGTCCAGCTATTTGCAACCCCATGGATTGCAGCACACCAGTCTTATCTGACCTTCACCATATCTCAAGTATGTTCAAACTCATGTTCATTGAGCTTGTGACGCCATCCAATCATCTCATGCATCCTATGTCATTCCCTTCTCCTGCCTTCAATCTTTCCAACATCAGGGTCTTTTCCAATGAGTCAGTGTTTCACATCTGGTGGCCAAACTGTTGGAGCTTCAGCTTCAGCATCAGTACTTCCAATGAATATTCAAAGTTGATTTCCTTTACAATTGACTGTTTTGATCCCCTTGCTGTTCAAGGGACTCTCGAGAATCTTCACCAGCCCCACAGTTTGAAAACATCAATTCTTCAGAGCTCAGCTTTCTTTTTGGTCCAACTCTCACATCCATACATGGCTACTGGAAAAACCACAGCTGTGACTAGACAGACCTCTGTCAGCAAAGTAATATCTCTGTTTTTTAATACATTGTCTAGGTTTGACATAGTTTTTCTTCCAAGGGGTAAGCATTTTTCAATTTCATGGCTGTAGTCACAGTCTGCAGTGATTTGGGAGCCCAAGAAGATAAAGTCTGTCACTGTTTCCATTTTTTCCCCCATCTATTTGCCATGAAATGATGGAACCAGATGCCATAGTCTCAGTTTGTGGAATGTTAAATTTTAAGCCAGCTTTTTCACCCTCCTCTTTCACCTTCATCAAGAGACTATTCAATTCCTCTTTGCTTTGTGACATTAAAGTGGTATCATCTGCATATCTGAGGTTATTGATATTTCTCCCAGCAATCTTGCTTCCACACTGAGTTTCATCCAACCTGGCATTTCACATGATGTACCTTTCATATAAGTTAAATAAGCAGGGTGAAAATATATAGCCTTGATGAAGTTTTTTCCCAATTTTGGAACCAGCCCATTGTTTCATGTCCAGTTCTAACTGTTGCTTCTTGAGCTGCATACAGGTTTCTCAGGAGGCAAGTAAGGTGGTCTGATATTCCCATCTTTTTAAGAATTTTCCACAATTTGTTGTGATCCACACAGCCAAAGGCTTTCACACAGTCAATGAAGCAGAAGTAGATGTATTTCTGGTATGTTCATGCTTCTTCTATGATCCAGCAGATGTTAACAATTTTATCTCTGGTTTTTCTGCCTTTTCTAAACTCAGGTTGTACATCTGGAAGGTTTCAGTTCACATACTATTGAAGCCTAGCTTGAAAGATTTTGAGCATTACCTAGCTAGCATGTGAAATGAGTATAATTTTGTGGTAGTTTGAACATTCCTTGACATTGCCCTTCTTTGACATTGGAATGAAAATCAACTTTTCCAATACTGTGGCCACTGTTGAGCTTTCCAAATTTGCTGGCATGTAGAGTACAGCACTTTCAGAACATCGTCACTTAGGATTTGAAATAGCTCAGCAGTAATTCCAACACCACCAGTAGCTTTGTTCATAGTAATTGTTCAAGTAAAGTTTGTAGCTTCGTTCAAGTAAGACCCACTTGAATTCACACTCCAGGATGTTTGGTTCTAGGTGAGTGATCACACCATCATGGTTATCTGGGTCATTAAGACTTTGATTGTATACTTCTCCTGTGTATTCTTGCAACCTCTTAATATCTTCTGCTTCTGTTAGACCCATAACCATTGCTGTCCTCTATTGTGCTCATCTTTGCATGAAATATCCCCTTGGTGTTCCTAATTTTCTTGAAGAGATCTCTAGTCTTCCTCATTCTATTGTTTTCCTCTATTTTTTTGCACTGTTCACTTAGGAAGGCTTTCTTATCTCTCCTTGCTATTCTTTGGAACTCTGCATTCAAATGGGTTTATCTTTCCTTTTCTTTTTTTGCCTTTCTCTTCTCTTCTTTTCTCTATTATTTGTAAAGCTTACTCAGGCAACCATTTCACCTTTTTGCATGTTTTTCTTGGGGATGGTCTTGATCACTGCCTCCTGTATGATATTATAAGCTTCCACCTATAGTTTTCTGGCACTTTATCAGATCTAATCCTTTGAATATATTTGTCACTTCCATTATATAATCATAGTTCAATTCAGTTTCGTCACTCAGTCATGTCAGACTCTTTGTGACCCCATGGACTGCAGCACACCAGGCCTTCCTGTCCATCACCAACTCCTGGAGATTACTCAACTCATGTCCATTGAGTTAGTGATACCATCCAACCATCTCATCCTCTATCATCCCCTTTTCTGCTCACCTTCAATCTTTCCCAGCAACAATTTTTTGCCTTTCTCTTCTCTTCTTTTCTCTATTATTTGTAAAGCTTACTCAGGCAACCATTTCACCTTTTTGCATGTTTTTCTTGGGGATGGTCTTGATCACTGCCTCCTGTATGATATTATAAGCTTCCACCTATAGTTTTCTGGCACTTTATCAGATCTAATCCTTTGAATATATTTGTCACTTCCATTATATAATCATAGTTCAATTCAGTTTCGTCACTCAGTCATGTCAGACTCTTTGTGACCCCATGGACTGCAGCACACCAGGCCTTCCTGTCCATCACCAACTCCTGGAGATTACTCAACTCATGTCCATTGAGTTAGTGATACCATCCAACCATCTCATCCTCTATCATCCCCTTTTCTGCTCACCTTCAATCTTTCCCAGCAACAAGGTCTTTTCCAATGAGTCAGTTATTTGCATCAGGTAGCCAAAGTATTGGAGTTTCATCTTCAGCATCATTCCTTCCAATGAATATTAAGGGCTGATTTCCTTTAGGATGGACTGGTTGGATCTCCGTGCTGTCCAAGGGACTCTCAAGAGTCTTCTCTTACATCATAGTTCAAAAGCATTAATTCTTTGGCTCTCAGCTTTCTTCATAGTCCAACTCTCACATCCATACATGACTACTGGAAAAACCATAGCTTTGATTAGATGGACTTTTGTTGGCAAAGGAATGTCTCTGCTTTTTAATATGCTGTCTAGGTTGATCATAGCTTTTCTTCCAAGGAGCAAGTGTTTTTTAATTTCATGGTTGCATTCACCTTCTGCAGTGATTTTGGAGCCCAAGAAAAGAAAGTCTCTAACTGTTTCCATTGTTTCTCCATCTATTTGCCATGAAATGATGGGACCGGATGCCATGATGTTAGTTTTCTGAATGTTGAGCTTTAAGCCAACTTTTTCACTCTCCTGTTTCACTTTCATCATAATTTTTTTTTAAGAGTCTCTTTAGTTCTTCATTTTCTGCCATAAGGGTAGTGTCATCTACATATCAGAGGTTACTGATATTTATCTGGCAATCTTGATTCCAGTTTGTACTTCATCCAGCCCAGCATTTAGTGTGATATACTCTGCATATAAGCGAAATAAGCAGGGTGACAATATACAGGCTTGACGTACTTCTTTTCCAATTTGGAACCAGTCTGTTATTCCATGTACAGTTCTAACTGTTGCTTCTTACCTGCATAGGTATATGATTTAGGTCATACTTGAATGGGCTAGTGGTTTTCCCTTCAATTTAAGTCTTAATTCTACAGTAAGGAGTTCATGATTGAGCCACAGTCAGCTCCTGGTCTTGTTTTTGCTGTTTAGGGCTTCTCCATGTTCAGCTGCAAAGAATATAATTAATCTGATTTCAGTATTGACCAATGTCAGTGGTCATTACCATTGGTATTGACCTTCACAAGGTGATGTCCATGTGTAGAATCATCTCTTGTGTTGTTGCAAGAGGGTGATTGCTATGACCAGTGTGTTCTCTTTGCAAAGCTCTGTTAGCTTTTGCCCTGTTTCATTTTTGTGGCTCAGTTGGTAAAGAATCCACCTGCAATGCAGGAGACTTGCATTCAATATTGACCTTCACAAGGTGATGTCCATGTGTAGAATCATCTCTTGTGTTGTTGCAAGAGGGTGATTGCTATGACCAGTGTGTTCTCTTTGCAAAGCTCTGTTAGCTTTTGCCCTGTTTCATTTTTGTGGCTCAGTTGGTAAAGAATCCACCTGCAATGCAGGAGACTTGCATTCAATCCCTGGGTTGAGAAGATCCCCTGGAGAAGAGAAAGGCTACCCACTCCAGTATTCTGGCCTGGAGAATTCCAAGGACTGCATAGTCCTTGGGGTCACAAGGAGTCGGACACAGCTGAGCGACTTTCACTTTCTTTCTGCTTCATTTTGTACTCCAAGTCCAAACTTGCCTGTTAGTTACTCCAGGTATCTCTTGACTTTCTACTTTTGCATTCCAGTCCCATGTGATGTAAAGATATCTTTTTATGTGTTAGTTCTAGAAGGTCTTGTAGGCCTTTATCAGTTCAGTTCAGTTCAGTCACTCAGTCGTGTTCGACTCTGTGACCCCATGAATTGCAACACGCCAGGCCTCCTGTCCATCAAAACTCCCGGAGTTCACTCACTCATGTCTATTGAGTTGGTGATGCCATCCAGCCATCTTATCCTCTGTTGTCCCCTTCTCCTCCTGCCCCCAATTCCTCCCAGCATCAGAGTCTTTTCCCATGAGTCAACTCTTCGCATGAGGTGGCCAAAGTACTGGAGTTTCAGCTTTAGCATCATTCCTTCCAAAGAACACCCAGGACTGATCTCCTTTAGAATGGACTGGTTGGATCTCCTTGCAGTCCAAGGGACTCTCAAGAGTCTTCTCCAACACCACAGTTCAAACGCATCAATTCCTCGGTGCTCAGCCTTCTTCACAGTCCAACTCTCACATCCATACATGACTACTGGAAAAACCATAGCCTTGACTAGGCGGACCTTTGTTGGCAAAGTAATGTCTCTGCTTTTGAATATGCTATCTAAGTTGGTCATAACTTTTCTTCCAAGGAGTAAGAATCTTTTAATTTCAGATCTTTATAAGACCATTCAATCTCAGCTTCTTTGGCATTAGTGGTTGGGTCACAGACTTGGATTGCTGTGATATTGAATGGTTTGCTATGGAAACGAATGAAGATAGTCTGTTATTTTTGAGAATCAACCCAAGTACTGAATTTCAGATTATTTTGTTGACTATGAGGGCTACTCTATTTCTTCTAAAGTATTTTTGCCCACAGTAGTAAATATAATTGTCATCTGAATTAGATTCACCCACTCCCATCCACTTTAGTTCACTGATTCCTAACATGTTCACTCTTGCCATCTTCTGTTTGACCATTTCCAATTTATTTTGATTCATGGACTTAATGGGCTTCTGTGATAGCTCAGCTGGTAAAGAATTCACTGCAATGCAGCAGACCGTGGTTTGATTCCTGGGCTGGGAAAATCTGCTGCAGAAGGGACAGGCTACCCACCCCACTATTCTGGGGCTTCCCTTGTGGCTCAACTGGTAAAAAAAAAAAAATAGTCTATATGGTTCTGGATGTTGTGTCCTTACAGAAATTTATACACAAGCTTTTTCATTCTGAGAAATTGTTGGGAAAGGAGAAACAACAAATAATTTTGGATGTTGACAAATGTGTTATAAAACACATTTGCCAAACTGAAATGGTATGGATTTAGCAAAGCTCATAATTACTATTGAGATTAATTATTAATTAAGACTACTTAATATTTATAGTACTGTCTTCCCTGGTGGCTCAGAGGTTAAAGCATTTGCCTGGAATGCGGGAGACCTGGTTTCAATCCCTTAATCAGGAAGATCCCCTGGAGAAGGAAATGGCAACCCACTCCAGTACTCTTGCCTGGAGAGTCCTATGGACGGAGGAGCCTGGTAGGCTACAGTCCATGGGATTGCAAAGAGTTGGACACGACAGAGCGACTTCACTTTAATACTTGTAGTAGCTCCCCATGGGTTTACACTTCTGTAAATATTTGTGGAGTGGTGGAATAGGGTCACTAAACTAGGTACCAAAGGGAGCAGAAAGAAATATAATTTAAATACTATGCCTGCCTTCACTTCCCTTACCCTCTTGCACAGAGGCAAGATACAAAGATGACTAAGCTAGAAGTAGAACAGTAAATGTATGTCAAGATAAAAGTTGAACTACAAGGTGTGGCCCATCAGCCCCAGGTGCTCTACTACAGGAACACTTCTACACTTCTATTTTTTCTGTTTGGAATTTTTTTTTTNACTGGGCATCATTTCTGCTTTGGTTCAGCCTCTTCATTCCTTCTGGAGCTATTTCTCTGCTTTTCTCCAGTAGCACATTGGACACCTACTGACCTGGGGAGTTCATCTTTCAGTGTCATATCTTTTTGCCTTTTCATACTGTTCATGGGGTTCTCAAGGCATGAATGTTGAAGTATTTTGCCATTACCTTCTCCAGTGGACCATGTTTTATGAGAACTTTCCACCATGACCTGTCCATCTTGGGTGACCCTACATGCCATGGCTCATAGTTTCATTAAGTTACACAAGGCTGTGATCCATGTGATTGTTTTGTTTTCTTTTATTCTGATTTTCATTCTGTATGCCCTCTGATGAATGAGGGTAAGAGGCATGTGCAAGCTTCCTGATGGGAGGGACTGGTTGTGGGAATACTAAGTCTTGCTTTGGTGGTAAAGGTCATACTCAGTAAATTGTTAATCCAGTTTTAAGCTGATGGGCTGGGCTGTGATCTCTCCCTGTATTTTGGTCTGAGGCCAAACTATGGTAGGGGTAATGTTGGCCTCCTCCAGACGGACTTATGCCAGCACACTGTGGCTCCCCAGACTGCTGAAGTCAGTGTCCATTGATCCCGTGGCAGGCTGCTGTGAACCCACGCCTCCACTGGAGTCTCCCAAACACTTCAGTCAAGTTTGCTTCAGTCTCTTGCAAGGTCACTGCTCCTTTCTCCTGGGTCCTGGTACACACAAAGTATTGTTTGTGCTCTCCAAGAGTTTCTGCTTCCCCAATTCTGTGGAAATTCTGAAATTAAATCCTGCTGACCTTCAAAGTTAGATTCCTTGGGGATTCTTACACCCCTTTGCAGGATCCTCAGATTGGAAAGTCTGTTGTGGGAGGTAGAATTTTCACAACAGTGCAAGAACTTCTTTGGTATATTTGTTCTCCAGTTTGAGTATCACCCACCCAGTGGCTGTATAGTGGGGCTCATGGAAATCTCCTCTATGAAGATTTATGCCACACACTGAGCCCCCCAGGACTGTTGCTGCCAGATCCCCTGTCCCTGTGGCAGGCTACTGCTAACCCATGACTCTGAAGGAGACCCTCAAACAGTTACAGGCATGTCTGGCCCAGTCTCTTGTGGGGGCCACTGCTCCCTTCCCTGAGTCCTGGTGCACACAAGGTTTTGTTTGTGCGTTCTAAGCATCTCCTGAGAGTTTGAAGTTTGATTTAAACATGACTGCGCTCCTCCTACCATCTTGCCGCAGTTTCTCCTTTGCCCTTGGACTCAGGGTACCTTTTTTGGTGTGTTCCAACATTCTCTTGTTGATGGTTGTTCAGCAGCTAGTTGTGATTTTGGTGTTCTTGCAGGAGGAGATGAGTGCACATCCTTCTACTCTGCCATCTTGGACTGTAGCCTCCCAGTCTCTTCTGCCCATGGAATTCTCCAGGCAAAAATACTGGAGTGGGTAGCCATTCTCTTCTCCAGGGGATCTTTCAAACTTGGGTCTCCTGTGTGGCAGGCATATTGTTTTACCATATGAGCCACCAGGGAAATCCTTCCAATGAGATGTGAATATTAATATTTTATTTGGTTCAACATAAAAAATTAATCAATGTAATATGTTAGATTAATAAAATGAGGAGGGAAACACATGATCATCTCAATGGAAAGAAAAAAAAAAACTTTGACAAAATTCTGCCTCCATGATAAAAGTGTCAGAAAACTAGGACTAGAAAAAACTTTGCTAAAGTAATAAAGAGCATATGTAAAAATTCATAACTATTCAATGGTTAAAGACTAATAACTTTCTCCCTAAAATCAGGAACAAGTCAAGAATGCCCACTTTCATCATTGTTATTCAACATTGTGCTGGATGTACGAGCAAAAGAAATAAAGCAAGAAAAATAAAAAGAAATGAAATACTGACACATACAAGAACATGTGGTGGTTTAGTCACTAAATTATGTCTGACTCCTGCGACCCCACTGATTGTAGCCCACCAGGCTCCACTGTCCCAAGGATTTTCCAAGAAAGAATGCTGGAGTGGGTTGCCATTCCCTTCTCCAGGGGATCTTCCTGACTCAGGGATCAAACCCAGGTCTCCTGCACTTCAGGCAGATTCTTTACCTGCTGAGCCACAAAGGAAAGCCAAGAATAGTGGAATGGGCAGCCTATCCCTTCTCCAGTGAATCTTCCCAACCTAGGAATCAAACCAGGGTTTCCTGCATTGCAGATGGATTCTTTACCAACTGAGCTATCAGGGAAGCCCTACAGAAAGGTCCCTCCAAGATTTGAACTTGGATCACTGGATTCAGAGTCCAGAGTGTTAACCATTACTCCAGAAACTAACCATAAATGGGCTTCAGCACACTTTCTAGGATGCTATAAATGCTCTGTCCTTGGAGAAGGGCATGGCAACCCACTCCGGTATTCTTGTCTGTAGAATCCCATGGACAGAGATGCCCAATGGGCTATGGTCCATAGGGTCACAACAAGTTGGATACAGCTGAAGTGACTGAGCTTGCATTCATGCATGGGCTTCAGCACACTTTCTAGGATGCTATAAATGCTCTATCCTTGGAGAAGGGCATGGCAACCCACTCTGGTATTCTTGTCTGTAGAATCCCATGGACAGAGATGCCCAATGGGCTATGGTCCATAGGGTCACAACAAGTTGGATACAGCTGAAGTGACTGAGCTTGCATTCATGCATAAATGCTCCATATTATGACACAGATGTAGGTTACATGAACGTGTACATTTGTCAAACTCTATACTTATGTGCATTTCACTTATGTAAATTATATCTCAATATAATTATTTCATGCATATAAAATAATTGGTACTTTCTAAAGGGATGTTAAGTGTTTGACATTGTGCTTAATGTTTTTAATTTTCTTAACTCAGGGAATTCTTTTTCAATTTATACAGCCTGTATTTAACAGAGTATCTAGAATATAGAGTCTATCAATAATTAATTGTTGTTGAATGAATGACTGAGTGGATATGCTCTAAGATATCCTTTAAATTATCTTCAGTTCTCTGGATTCTATTCCACTTACTAAATGAATATAATGATTTATTTACTAAATAAAATAGTAATTTATTCTATACATAGGTATTCTGAAGAGTAAATGAGATTCTGTTACACAAACTGCTCTATGAATGTTGGTAGTAGTTGTTGTGGTGATGGTCACAGCTGTGGTTATATTGCATTATATATTGTTGATGTTGTTGAAAGTACACTCTCACAGCAAATGTCGCCTTCATTTTCCTGGGGGAATGTAAATGGGTCTATATATAAAACTTTCAGGGGCTAAAGGAAATGATAAGACTATTCTGAAAGTTCTATTAGATGATAAAGAGTCATCCCTGGTCTCCATTCCCTTAAAGCCTCACTCAACAGTAAAATTAAAAGACACTTACACCTTGGAAGGAAAGTTACGGCCAACCTAGACAGCATATTAAAAAGCAGAGATATTACTTTGTCAACAAAGATCTGTCTAGTCAAGGCTACTGTTTTTCCAGTCGTCATATATGGATGTGAAAGTTGGACTATAAAGAAAGCTGAGCACCAAAGAACTGATACTTTTGCACTGTGGTGCTGGAGAAGACTCTTGAGAGTCTCTTGAACTGCAAGATTCAACCAGTCCATCCCAAAGGAGATCAGTCCTGGGTGTTCATTGGAAGGACTGATGTTAAAGCTGAAAGTCCAATACTTTGGCCACCTGATAGGAAGAGGTGACTCATTTGAAAAGACCCTGAAGCTGGGAAAGATTGAGAGCAGGAGGAGAAGGGAATGACAGAGGATGAGATGGTGTTATGGCATTACCAACTCAATGNGGAGATCAGTCCTGGGTGTTCATTGGAAGGACTGATGTTAAAGCTGAAAGTCCAATACTTTGGCCACCTGATAGGAAGAGGTGACTCATTTGAAAAGACCCTGAAGCTGGGAAAGATTGAGAGCAGGAGGAGAAGGGAATGACAGAGGATGAGATGGTGTTATGGCATTACCAACTCAATGGACATGAGTTTGGGTGAATTCGAGGAGTTGGTGATGGACAGGGAGGCCTGGCCTACCGCAGTTCATGGGGTTGCAAAGACGGACACAGCTGAGTGACTGAACTGAACAGTGAAGGAAGAGGACCCCTCAAATATTTATATTGTCTCTTCAGGGCTCCTGCCTGACCAAGATGATTAACAATGTACCTCAATTTATACAATATATAAATTAATGTGATACAGTCCTTAAAAATAAATCAACTTTTGAAAATTAAATTTATATTTTAAATTTATTAAAGGAGCTAGCTGGATATTTATGAATAATCTTCCTTGTTTCTTTTAGGAAAGTTCTAATTTTCCCCTAACGGGTCTGATTAAAGGCAAGGGCAACCTATCTTCAGGAATCATTTCTACAACTGCACAGCCCTGGAATGAGCTCCAGAGGGTAGCAGCCAAGTGAGAAGCACCATCAGCTCCTAACCCTCTGGAGTCCCAGGAACCAGCCTCAGTAGTTCTAGAGTTTTCACTTGATGTTTTTGTCCTTTCCAAGGAATTCTTCTTTTGCTATCAGTGAAAGTTCATAGGGGGTTGGTCTTGATGAGAAAGGCCAGTATCCCATATATTCCTGAACCCAAGATGAGAGTCTCATCTGTTTTTACTTACATGGGCCTACTTGGGACTCACAAAAAAGTCCTTAGGGTACACAGGTCAGGGACTGTTGGGATGATGATGATGATGATGATGACCACCATTCTGTAAGAGCAGAGAGTGGAAGATCTGATCCCAGAACCCGAGGCTAGTGGGCTTTCACTCACCCCACCCCAAGTTGCTTTCCAAGCCATATTCACCATCTCTGGAGGTAACCAATGATACCACCACTGTCACCCTAAAGCATCAGAGATGTGATCTCACCCAAAGAGCCTGAATAAGAGAGCAGAAATGTTTCTTTTTCTCCAGTGTTTAAGAGAAGCATTAGACAAAATAAACTCCAAACTTAAAGAATACTGAGTTCAGTTCAATTGCGCAACATTTAGAGAGCAACCTATACTAAGCACTGAAGTTACAGCAATGTCTCAAAGAGTCCAGAGTCCAGAAGACAGAGAAGAGCAGGCCAGCTGCCCCTCACTGCCATAAGCAGTTTTGGGGTCGGCACCCCATCTCCCAAGGCCACCCTGATGGGGAGAAGTTTGTGCCATCTGTGGCCTGGAGGCAGGGATGTAGCATTTGTGTAGAGTGTTAGGGGCAAACAGGGCTTAGCCAGAGATGCAGCAGGTAATGAGCAACCACAAACCTGAGCAGCCCCTGGGAGATGACTTCCCTAAGCAGATTTGCTATTCTGACAATTACTTGACTTGGCTCAGCTTACAGTGGACAGCTCATGATTCCTCTCCCTCGCATTAGCCTTACCTCGGCAATTCCTTGAAAGTCCCTGACTCTTTGACCCTGGGAGTCAACACCTGCCCTCCTAGAGTATAGTACTCACTGAGAAGAGGGAGTAAAGCAGGTGCCCATGCATGCTCCAGTCCCAGGACACAGGGCTTCAGGCCAGTAGCAGAGCCTCAGCACATCAGAGTCCTCAAGGAGAGCCACCCTCCATGCTGAGAGCCCAAGGCGCCGCCCCTGCCCCTGAGCACATCTATTCCTGCACTCCCATCTCAGTCACTGCCCAGGCTCCACCCTTACAGCTTAAGCCTTTTCTGGGCAGTGTGGAAAGCTCCAGGCTCTCTGACAACTGTCTGGCACAGCCTCTGTAAGACAAACTCTCCCACAAGTTTGCAGGGCCATCTCGACACCACCTCCCCAGAAAGCCTCAGAACAGATCCTCAGCTCAAACTCTGTCAGAGCCACTCCATGGGCCCAAAGCCTCCACTGACACCCCCCGCCCCCACCAGCTAAGATATCTGTGTCTTGCCACTTGTCCTTAAAGATACTCACTTACATTCACCTTTCCCTGTGGGCTACAAGCTAGAGTGTGTCCTGGGATGTTGATGTGGGCAGGAGATCTGATCCAGACCCTCCTGAGAGCAGAACTTCTCAGCCTTTTGTCATCATCAGCATCAATAGATTACACTCCCCTCCCTGCCCCCCACACTCCCACCCCCCACCAAGGAGAAATATTGCACTTAATTTTTATGAAAGAAATAAATGAGAAAAAAAAAANGCAGAACTTCTCAGCCTTTTGTCATCATCAGCATCAATAGATTACACTCCCCTCCCTGCCCCCCACACTCCCACCCCCCACCAAGGAGAAATATTGCACTTAATTTTTATGAAAGAAATAAATGAGAAAAAAAAAAAAAACACAAAAAAGTAGAGTAGAGAGAGCAGGTCACAGGGAAGAGAAATAATATTTAATGATTATTCTATGTCAAATGTACACTAATTTATTAAGAGAGAAATTAGATATTAAGGAGTACGAGCTTGTCATATAGACTTGAGATATGGAGAACAATTAACCAATGTAATAGTTAAGATTTTTGTCCCCCCCAAAACCAATGTTTTGTTCCTTTGGGGATGATATCACCCTACTGAGAATCATGCCATAAAAGAAAATCCTCAAGTAAAAAATGACATTAAAATGCCACCTGAGACCAGCCCTTTCCTCCAGCTCCAAGTTCCCCATGGGTCCACAGAGGTAGGCCAGGTACCTCCTCCACAGTACATCTCCAAGTTCTGCAGGCCCCACCTCCTCCTGGCTTTGGCTGGGCATTCTTTCCAATGTTTCTACATCAAAGTCAATTTGCTCCAAATTGTGAAAGAGCTCTACGTGGGCAGACAAGAGGTGCTTCCAGAAGTCCATAGGTTTGCTCCCTTTGTCAGGAAGAATTCTTCTGCCCCCAGGACTCTGACCTCCCCAAGAAAGAGCCGTGATCACTTGGTAGCTTTGCTACAACCCTATCCTACACAGACATAGGCCAGCCCAGTCCCTATGGAACAGAGGAGGTTAATTGAATTGTGAAAGTAGGTACAGCTCACTGTTTCAGTCTTTCTAATTATTTACTTATTGAAAAGAACCATAATTGTTTATCAAGGGACTGAGTATGTATTAATGGTAGGCAGGGTTATTTGTGTGATGCCTTGACGGGGAAACTAAATATTACTTGACACCTTACCACAGAGCTTTCCGATAGGGCTTTAAACATCAATCAATTATTTAAAGTCCTACATACATTGACTTTTTTTAATTACAGAGCTTTCCAGAGAAAAGGGAGTATAAAGGAAGAAAGAATGAGGTTGCCGTGAAGAACGTTCCATTTTTCTTAGGGTTTGACTGATTTTCCTTCTGCTTTATTAAGACTTTGCTTTGTTTTATAGATCCTATGACCAGTTGCCAATTTGTTTTCAAGACACGGAGTTCGCTTATTTTTTCTCAGGGCAGGAGTCTTTCCACTTAATTGGGCCTGTCTGGAATGGATGGAGCATTCAGGAGAGGACATAGATTCTGAGCGGACTGAAGTTGCATCTGGGAGCTCAAGGCCTATGGGTAACCCTTCCCCACTCAAACACCCACTCTGGTTGTTTTGGGAAAGACATAAGAAGATTGTGCAAAATCTTTTCCCAAGGAGGAAAATGAAACCACACATTAGAAAATAGACTTACCTTTATGGAAGCCCTTGACAGCATAACAGGCAAGAAGGCCAGGGGTCTCCAAATGGAAGAAATAGCCTTCAAGTGTCAGATATTTTTATCTCTCTTAAGCGGCAGGAGGAAACAAACTAGCGATATTTTTTTCATCTCTATACAAATTTAAAAGGAGGTTTCTCTTAAAATTCTGTATTGCCATAATGACACCTGGTTTCACCTGAAGTTAACTATTCTCAAACCTAGAGATAACCAATGCCATTTTCCTATGGAAATGTCTATCTTAAGCTATGTTAATGTACTATACATTTACCCTAAACTCTGTCTTCAAGTCGGTTCCACCTTTTGGCTCAGAACCTACTTGACAAACCCGTACGTTATATTCATATATTGTTCCTCTAATCTATGACAATGCCAAAGAATGCTCAAACTACCGCACAATTGCATTCATCTCACACGCTAGTAAAGTAATGCTCAAAATTCTCCAAGCCAGGCTTCAGCAATATGTGAACCGTGAACTCCCTGATGTTCAAGCTGGTTTTAGAACAGGCAGAGGAACCAGAGATCAAATTGCCAAATTGCCGCTGGATCATGGAAAAAGCAAGAGAGTTCTAGAAAAACATCTATTTCTGCTTTATTGACTATGCCAAAGTCTTTGACTCTGTGGATCACAATAAACTGTGGAGAATTCTGAAAGAGATGGGAATACCAGACCACCTAACCTGCCTCTTGAGAAATCTGTATGCAGGTCAGGAAGCAACAGTTAGAACTGGACATGGAACAACAGACTGGTTCCAAATAGGAAAAGGAGTATGTCAAGGCTGTATATTGTCTCCCTGCTTATTTAACTTCTATGCAGAGTACATCATGAGAAACGCTGGACTGGAAGAAACACAAGCTGGAATCAAGATTGCCGGGAGAAATATCAATAACCTCAGATATGCTGATGACACCACCCTTATGGCAGAAAGTGAGGAGGAGCTAAAAAGCCTCTTGATGAAAGTGAAGG
>SJYX01022930.1:206849-240467 GCA_006410675.1 Oreotragus oreotragus
AGTGAGCCCAGTCCAGGACCACCTGCAGCACCCAGTGGCGTTTGCCTCTGGGCCCCCTGCCTGGCCTGATCCCTTGGGGGAACCCCCTGTTCAAGACTGCAGGGCGCCTGGGCTCAGCCCCTGCCTGTGGCCCCGACCCCGGGGATGCTCCTGTGAGAGGCTCTCAGAGGTCAGCCTCCTCCACCTTAAATGGTCCGGACAGTTTATACTCACAAGTGTTCTCTAGAAAAGAAACAGCCCTTCCTGGTAATTGATGGAAATAGTATTGGCCAGTTGTTCCCCCCTTTCCTCCCATTTTTACAGGTGAGCAACTTGAGGCTCAGAGAAGTGGAATGCGCTGCGTGGGGGCACGTGGTCAGCGGAGGAGCCTGGACCACACATGCCCTCTGCTGCCTGTTCATCTTTACCTTGTGTTCTTGTTGTCTTGTTTGCTGAGCTTGTGATCACATTGCAGAGGGTGAGCCCCCAGTTCTTGGCAAAGGTCACAGTAACTGTCTCCCTTGCTGGAGGGGCCGGGACCCTCTGATGGCCTGCGTGTGGATGAAGTGCCGTCATGCATGTCATTCACACACTGCATGTTTTATTTTTTTTCTTAAGGATGAAGAGGAAGAAATCAAACTGGAGATAAATATGCTGAAGAAATATTCTCATCATAGAAATATTGCAACGTATTACGGTGCTTTCATTAAAAAGAGCCCCCCAGGACACGATGACCAGCTTTGGGTAAGCAAGCGTCTCCTGCGTGTTTTGTGGGGTTTCCTTTTTGGTTGTACTGGAAGGGCATTAAGAGCCTTCCAGAGGAAGGGGAGAGAAAAGCAAAGAAAAAGTCTGGTTATCTTCCCTGGACTTCTCAGTGGAAGGTATCCTGAATGTTTATTTTGGTGCTGATTTCACTTTGTAGGGAAAAGAGTTTGTGTTTTGGGAATAAGGTGGCACAGTGAGAAACAAGGGAAACACGCAAAATAGAAAGGAAGTTAGGAGCTTGAAATCAAAAGCAATATGATAAAGACTTTATGGACATTAGTGTAGTGTCTCAGCAACATGCATTTTCTTTACTTCCGTGGGAGTGAGAGACAAACTGCAAGACAACAAACTTAGTTCTGTAATTTACTAAGAGCAGTGGATTTCAGGTAAATTGTGGAATTTATACATGTTCAACCTTACCTTTTATTCAACATGTTTCAAGATGGTGACACTGAGATAGTGCTGGCTCTGTAGTGATCACGTTAGTTCTGCCAAAGTACTGGCTTTACAGAGCGGGAAGATAGATGAATACTCTTCTGATTTTTTTCTTTTAAAGTCATTGTAGAATATTTGCAAAGTTAGGAAAGTAAAAGGGAAAAAAATTACCTTTATTCCTATTACCCATATCTAAACATAACTAAAATTTTAGAATAGTTCAGTTCATTTTCTAAGTACTTTATACTTTGTTCATATTGTTCAAACATTTAAGTATTGTAAAGAGTGTCTTGTGAAAAGTTCTGTGCTGCTTAAAATTAGTCCTCCTCTTTTGTACTAACCCCAGTTAACATAAAATAGTTGGAGAATCACAACGTTGTGGAAAATAGAGCATTTCTGATGCCGGCAAGTGAGACGCCTGTTGGGGAGTATCTGGGTCAGGTTTCTGATGACTGGGCTTTGGCTAAGGACGGACGGCCCACCTGTGCCTGTGCTCTGGAGACAGGGCTGCAGGGCCTCTGCCCGGGCTGTGCTGTGGAGTCCGTGCCCAGGAGATGGGGTGGTGGAATACGCGCTCAGGAATTTGGTGCCTCCACAGTGATCACGCGCCCAGACCTTTAGGAAAAGGGCGGGGTTAGACCGCCCCCGGCTGCCGGGGGAGGGTACTGACGCCTGCGAGGCTCTGACCACCGGCGGGACTTGTCCGTGTCTTGTTTCCCTGCAGCTTGTTATGGAGTTCTGTGGGGCCGGATCCATCACAGACCTCGTGAAGAACACCAAGGGCAACACGCTAAAGGAAGACTGGATAGCCTACATCTCCAGGGAGATCCTGCGGGTAAGCCGCCCTGAGCTCGGCTTTCTTTGCATTTGCTGCTTGTGGTGGTCGCTCTTGCTCAGTCGTGCCCGACTCTTGGCGACCCCATGGACCTAGTGCGCCAGGCGCCCTGTCCCTCACCAGCTCCCAGAGCTTGCTCAAACTCGAGCCGGCGATCCATCCGACCACCGCATCCTCTGTCACCCCCTTCTGCTGCCGCCCTCGGCCTTCCCCAGCATCCGTTGCCGCTGTACAGATTGTTCTTTTCACGACAGCCAAGGATTCTGTATAGCCAGTTGGCTTCAACAGTTAAGCCACATCACGATGTTGACTCTGGCCTGTATCTAAAGAAACCAGACTTAAAATAGTTGTGTGTGTGTGTGTTTTTTTTTTTTTTTTTTAATGTAATTTATTCCCCTGAATTCATCCTGTAGTTATTCAAAAGAAAATCAGAGTGCAGAGGAGGAGAAATAATCTCTTAACTCGTGTTGTTTATGGAAATCCTGTGTCTGAGCTTGTAAATCAATATTAATGGTGCTAAAGGCTGGCTTTCAGAGTCATCTTCTGGGCTTTGGCATTAACAGAATCTGCTGCACTATTTACGAGGGAAAGTTCTTGTGTTTAATGTTATTTACAGCCAGTGGGAAAGCTGGTTTATGGTCTTTGAGCAAGTTTCGGAGCTACCAAATGATTTTAGCAGCTTCTGAGTGATTCTTCTCAGTAGCGGAGCCATTGTGACAGCACAGACAGTGTGTTTGAAAATAATGTATCTGGAAAGAGACACGTGTACCCCAATGTTCATCGCAGCACTGTTTATAATAGCCAGGACATGGAAACAACCTAGATGTCCATCAGCGGATGAATGGATAAGAAAGCTGTGGTACATATACACAATGGAGTATTACTCAGCCATTAAAAAGAATACATTTGAATCAGTTCTAATAAGATGGATGAAACAGGAACCAATTATACAGAGTGAAGTAAGCCAGAAAGAAAAACACCAATACAGTATACTAACACATATATGTGGAATTTAGAAAGATGGTAATGAGGACCCTGTATGCAAGACAGCAAAAGAGATACAGATGTGTAGAGCGGACTTATGGACTCTGAGGGAGAGGGAGAGGGTGGGATGATTTGGGAGAATAGCATTGAAATATGTATACTATCATGTAAGAAATGAATTGCCAGTCTATGTTCAATGCAGGATGCAGGATGCTTGGGGCTGGTGTATGGGGATGATCTGGAGGGATGATGTGGGGTGGGAGGTGGGAGGGGGGTTCATGTTTGGGAGTTCATGTAAAAAAATAAATATATACAAAAAGAAAAAATAAAATAAAATAAATTAGAAAAAAAAAAAGAAAAAGAAAATAATGTATCTGAAAACTGCTTGTGAGTTGCCCACAGGCGGCCTCTCTCTGGTCAGCTGTCACCATTTTCTCTCTGCTTTACCTATGAATCACACGCTCAAACGACTTGGTTGGATTTCATTTACAGACCACATTTGAAAAATGAAGACTATGGAATTGAATTGGAACCTAATTGTAAAAAAACCTGTTACTTTATTTTTTATGTATAGGTAAATTTATGTCTAAGCTCCACAGAGGACTGCAGGTCTTTAAAAATGCTGTCTAGAATTCACGGAGACAGTTTGAATTTCTTTCTTTTTTTTTGTTGTTGACACAGCCCTTGAAAATAGATAATTCTCTTAAGACAACTAGTTGGATAGGGAGAGATGGGAGACCTGTCTTTGTACCATCACATACATTTCATTATAAAAGCATGAGAATTCTTGTGTGAGACTCCAGCGTGTGAGACTCAGCCTCCCGCCTCACCCTGCTGTGCGGGGCTTCAGTGGGTGGGCACCTGCAATGTCCTGAGAGCAGAGTTGTTGTTTAGTCACTCAGGTGTGTCTGACTCTTTGTGACTCCATGGATTGTAGCCTGACAGGCTCTTCTGTCCATGGGCTTCTCCAGGCATGTATCCCGGAGCGGATTACCATTTCTTTCTCCAGGGGACCTTCCTAACCCAGGGATCAAACCTGCCTCTCCTGCTTTGGCAGGTGGATTCTTTACCACTGAGCCACCTGTGAAGCCCCATGATAACAATAAAACCCCACTAAACTGTTAAACAGGAAGGGTTAAGCAGACAGTGGACTCATCTACCCTTTCTCAATTGCCGCATCTTAGACTGGGCAGGTCGCTTGTGCCTTGGGAGGCAGCTGCACGTTAGGCTCTCTGGCAGAAGTCGGGGCAAGTAGAGTTGTGAGAATGCTGCCTTTTTGTCTTTCTGACCATATTTGGATGCAAACTGCGTTTTTGTTCTCCCACCACCTCTCATCAGAGGCATGCTCTGGGCTTCATTCCAGATACGAGGTCATCAAAAAGTGCTGTGTGCCCATTAGGGCTTACTTCCTTGGGAGAAAAAGATGCTTGACTGGCACATGAAGCTCTGTGGATGGCAAAACTGTTGTACCCGTGGGGTAGAGCTGGGGTCAGTCAGTAGTTCACAGCTTGTGGCTCTTTGGTGGGAAAACCAGGCTGGGTTCAAAGGCCAGGCCTTGAAGCCCACTCTCACCCTTGCTTTCCCCCTGGAATGCACGCGCTTCACATCTCCCCCCAGGCTCACCCACTGCACAGTGGGCGTGCAGCGTGGGAAAACCGTCCTGTACAGAAACAGCGCACGTGGCAGGAGAGACACTGCAGATGGTCCCTGGACACGTGCCTTCAGGAAGAGCTAGAGCGGCAGTGCTACCCTCAGCCTGGCCCTGACCCCTCGGGACTGGGGGTGCGTCTCTCTGTGGTGTCACTGGTGATACCTTGCTGGACACGCACTGAAGCTGAATTCTCTGCACACATTAGTTTTCAATATTTGTTTGTTTGCCTGCTCCAGGTCTTAGGTGTGGCACGCAGACTTAGTTGCCCCACAGTATGTAGGGATGTTAGCTCCCCAACCAGGGATAGAACCTGCATCCCTTGCATTGGAAGGTGGATTCCTAACCACTGGGCCACCAGGGAAGAACCAGAGAATGGGTTTTGTTTTGTTTTGTTTTTTCTTTCTTTTTTTAATCTTTTGGCCACACTAAGTGATATGTGGGATCTTGGCTCCCTGACCAGGGATCCATCCCATGTCTCCTGCATTGGAAGGAGAATTCTTAACCCCGGAACCATGGAATATTATAAGGGGTGCATTCTGGACTGTTCATTGACAGCATCAGAGAACTAAATCTCTCTGTGTCTTGCCTGCAGGGCCTGGCCCATCTCCACATCCACCACGTGATCCACCGTGATATCAAGGGCCAGAATGTGCTGCTGACCGAGAACGCAGAGGTGAAGCTGGGTAAGTGTGATCTGATGCCCGCCGGGGTGCAGTCCTCTGTTGGCATCACCCCCGTTTCCCCTTCCGTCCTCTTTGGAGAAGTGGGAGCCAGGCTTACCTCTTAGCGTGGCTGCAGGCCCACTTCATCCGTGCCTCAGACTCCCCCAGCAGTCCCTCTGGCGGTCCCTGTGGGAAACTCAGGGACGCGGTGGGTACAGGCCCCTGGGGAAACCCCCAGGCTGGTCGAGCATCTTGGCGCTATGGTGACTTGCCTCTGGAGGGGGCGCTCCTTATCTGTGTTGCTGGAGGGTCGTGCATCCACGCCATGCTGGTGTATGGTTTACTCTGATGATCCTGCTCCTCTCTGTGTCTGGGTTCTGTTGTTTACTGGTTTGCTCACTGTGGTCCCCTTTCCTTCCTTCCTCCGACTATAGTGGACTTCGGGGTGAGCGCCCAGCTGGACAGGACCGTGGGGAGGAGGAACACGTTCATAGGCACCCCATACTGGATGGCCCCTGAGGTCATCGCCTGTGACGAGAACCCCGATGCCACCTACGATTACAGGGTAAGCTGCCACCAGCCTCGCCTCGTGGGCTCTGCCGGTCCTCCCCCTCTCTGCTCCAGCAAGCACCGCATGGACTCCTGCTGTAGAGCACATCTGCCGGCACAGTATTTTGAAGCTTTATTTTGTGTGTGTGTGGTCCATTTCTGCATCAGCTCTGTTCTAAGTCAGGCGCTGCTTTCAAGGCGGGAGGGGTCACTGTCAGTCTCAGATTTTTTTTTGTCTCAAGTCAGTTCAACGCTTCTGCTATGTTTATGTTCTTTTTAATTTGAAGAGTATCAGGTATTTATTATTTCAGAAATATTGTCAGATTACATAGCAAGCACCTTGTGAAATTTCAGAGTCTTGCTAAAGAGCTGTGCACCTTTGCTTTGGTCACAAATGTGTTTAAACTCTGAGAGTGACCTCTAGAGACGTGTATCAATAATGCACTTCTTGATCGTGATCATCAGACTCTGGCTGAGAGTTGGATCATAGGTACAGCAACTGGTTCTAATTAATGATCATTATTATCATTATTGCGTAACTTTTTACAAAGTTGTACAATACAAGGCAGATTGTATAGCTTTTCCATCTCTCTCTTCATGAGTTGACTGAACTTTATGAGCTGATCATTTATTTACTTGGAAGGTGTTCTTCCAGATATGTTTGTGCTTGTAATTTCTTGGCAAACTTCCTTTTGGTTTGTACCCCCAAAGAGTGCATTTATGTGGTTTGTGTGAATGCCCAGTGGTGGTGAGTCCCTGGCCTCACAGTGAGGATGGTGCCCTAATGTCTGCTTTGTTCTGCAGAGTGACCTCTGGTCCTGTGGCATCACTGCCATTGAGATGGCTGAAGGCGCTCCCCGTAAGTAGCCTGCCTTCCTTGTTAGCCCAGTTCTGTGCAATATAAACCTGGTCTTGTGGCTTCAGAAACAGTGGCTTCATGAATGGAGTTGTTCCTGGTGGGGTGTTCAGATGAAGGAATCATAAATACAGTGGCGTTTTAGATGTGAAAGGAGTTCTTGGCACACATCAGTCCTTCTGAAGGTCTCCCTGAGGTTCATGGGTCGTGTTACCTTTTAAGTTGTAATTAGATGTGTGACCTAGATTTATTCTGACATCAGATAATGACAGCCCGCTCCAGTATTTTTGCCTGGAGAAATCCCATGGACAGAGGAGCCTGGTGGACTCAGTCCATGGGGTTGCAAAAGTTGGACAGGACTAAGCATGCACACACATACACAATAATAGGCAATACTTTTTCTTTTTACAGTTTGAACTTAGTATTCAGTGAAACTGGTCCTAACACAGGAAATTTCCATTTTACTTATGTTTTAGCTTTAAAAATAGAGGCACAACCTTTTATCCATGGAATTTATGTATTTATTTTTTGGTATTACCTGTGAAATTTTGCTTCCACTTTGGTTTAAATCAGTGACAACTTCGTGAAATTGATTTTTAATGAGGAATAGAGTAGAATTGCAGAGAGCAAAGGGAAAGAAAGAAACCCATTATTTTCTGCTGGTCCCCCTTGAATATATAACATTTGGTACATAGTTGCTGCTGACCAAATATTTGTTGAATGAATGATACCAGGTTGCCCCCAGCTAGGGATTGGTTGCACTGCAGAAGTGCCCGTCTGTGCTGATCACCCTGTGCTCCATCGTGTCCCCCGAGGGCCTTAGACGGGGCAGGGCTGCCAGACGCTTTGTCCGGTTCCCTTTCGCAGCGGGAGCAGCACCCTCCTTTTCTTTGGCCCTATCTGCCAGCTGTCTTGTAAGGTGCTTGTGAAGGTAAGTAAACACACGGAAATACCTGTTGTGACATACTCGTGTGTCCAAGTGCACCTCTCAGGCCTTCACTGGGCCAGTGATCAGAGGGTAAACAGTCATCAAACAAAACTAAACAATCCCACTCACTCCTTGATTTCAGGAACACTCACTGACAGTAAGCGTTAAACATGCCTGCTAGGGCTCCTGAGTTCCAGGCATTGTGTGAAGAAGGCCTTTACAGCTGTGTCTCATTTAATCCTCACGACAGTCCTATGAAAATAAAGATATTTTTGTTGTCATCTGATAGATGACTTAAGCTGTTAACTCCTGTAGGACTTTGCATCAGTATTTATCTTTGATTTATGAACGCTTTCCAGTGTCTATTCGAAGTGATCTGTTCTTCTCATTGCTCTTGTCCTCCTCGTGTTTTGCTGTGCTTCAGTGGGGGGTTCAGGGTATGTTCTCAGCTACATAACTGGATATGCAGGCTGCCTGACATGTCAGTCAGACAACAGGCAGAGCGTGTGGTGTCATGAATTGGAGACCGGGTGAGCTGAGTGCATAACTGACACGCCCTCTCCTCTCCCCAGCTCTCTGTGACATGCATCCCATGAGAGCCCTGTTTCTCATCCCGCGAAATCCTCCTCCCCGGCTGAAGTCCAAAAAATGGTAAGATACACGTGCTTTGTTGTTGTCACTCTGTTCCTTTAAAAAAGTAGTGTTCCTTTTTAGTTTGACTTGGGGACCGAATCCTAGCTGTTATGACTGCCAAAGAACCCAGGAGTCAGTGTCACAAAGTGTATTGCTTCAGTTTTTAATGTTTCTTTTCCTCTTGATCCGTTGTCCTTGAATGATGAAATAGCACCAAGTGACTCTACTAAACACCAACACAATATTTTAAAAAGGGTTCTGTTTTAATATTTAAATATACCTCTCAGCGTAATGGGCTTCACTGGTGGCTCAGACAGTAAAGAATCTGCCTGCAGTTCCATCCCTGGGTCAGGAAGATCCCTGGAGAGGGGAATGGCAACCCACTCCAGCATTCTGGTCTGGAGAATTCCCTGGGCGGAGGAGCCTGGTGGGCTGCAGTGCATGGGGTCGTGAGGAGCCGGACGCAGCTGAGCGGCCAACACTTGCTGTTTAGCAGCTGAGATCTGCTCGTCTCGGGGGCGCGTCCTCTGATGTCCTGAAGCAGTGGTCCCCAGCCTGTTGGGCAACCAGGGACTGGCTTCTTGGAAGACAGTTTTTCCACTGACTGGGGTTGGGGGGAAGGTTTTAGGGTGACTCAAGAGCATTACATTCAGGATGCGAGCTCCTCTGAGAATCTCACGTGGTGGCTGATATGCCAGGGGGCGGAGCTCGGGTGATAGAGCGAGTGATGAGGAGTGGCAGCAAATACAGGGGAGGCTTCACCACCACCCGCCCCGCCCGCCCCGCCCGCCCGCCATTCACTTCCTGCTGTGTGGCTGGTTCCTAACGGGCTGTGGACTGGTACAGATCTGGGGCTTGGGGTGCCCTGTTCCAGAGTCCCTCTGGTCCACCGGTGTGGACACGCACATGTATTTTCACCCTTGTTTCTCCTCTGTTCCCCTCTGGCTTCCTGTCTTCCCCTTTTCACTTGCTGGCGAGATTTCCTTCTCCCTTCATCCTTTATTTCACCACGTTCAGCTCCAGGGAACCGAGGTTGTCTGGTTCCACTTACCAGTTCTTGGAGAGGTTCTTTAAGGCAACGACTGAGCCCCAGTTGGTCTCCTGTATTAAAACATGACAACCATGTGTGCCCACGGATGGCCAGCCCTGGGAAACCACGTGTGAACAGTAGGTGTCACTAGGGAGTCAGCTGTGGGGCTGGGTGACACTTGATCCGGCTCACGCCAAACTGAGCAACACTCATTTTCTCTTTGCTCTTTCTCAGATTTTACTGAAGGGAGTTTATGCGCCATCTTGAGGGCATTTTCACAGTTTGTAAGTCAGTCGGTTATTCCGTCCATGACTTGCAGGCGTGGGTCAACTGCTGTGTGTGCAGCACCGTGAAACAGAGACTCGTGTAGGTAACAGTGGAGCCTCCCTGTGCTCTTTCACCAGACTGCCTCGAGCTAAGCTGGATCAGCTGCATTCTCAGCAGTTCACATCACTGCCTCAGCTTACCTGGGTGTCCGAAGGGTTGAAATAGTCACAAGTGTGAAGGCCTTCTTCCTTTACGGATGCAGTCTTCCTGTCCACAGGTTGTGAATTTCCACGACCACTTTGGCAGAAGTGGCCTTTGAAAAATGATCAGCGAATTCTCAGCAGAAGCTGACAGTTGTGTTTAAAGACTATATCGTAGCGGATCGGTTCTCTGATGTTAGTCTGTACATGGCCCATGAGAAGCCCTTTGGAATTCTTTGTCTTAGGGCTCCATCCTCCAACTTTCCAGTGTGAAGGTCTGAGGAGTGGCCCAGGCATTTGTATTTTTAATAAACTCCCCCAAATGATCCTCCTGGGTCCCGGGGTTTGGGAATCCATGGGCCGTAGCATTCATCTGCCGCTGTGTAGAATCCTGTGCATTGCTCCTTAACCTCCTTAAACAAGGCCACAGCTTCTTCAAGTGACTGAGGGCCCTTCTCTGCCTTGAGCCTGACCTAATTCTTTTAACTTCTTCCACTTTTCGTTGCCACCTCCGAAAGCAATTCACTGTCTCACTTGGACTCTGCTGCCTTGTCCCTCTGGAATGGTGGCTCTTCTTGGGAAGGTTAAATATCCTCCTTTTTCTTGATATTGGACCCACTCCACTGTCTCAGTTCTTTTTTCTTCCTCACAATTTGATTATACATCCGCTATTGAATATACATACACTGTTTCCTATGTGTATGTCTCACAGAGCCCAGCATAAACAAATGTAAATTGTTGACACATAAATATTTGTTGGATTGAATGAAAATAGTAGGTTCTGAGTACAAATAGAAGACAGTAGAACTGATTCTCTCTTTTCCAGTTTTTTTAATATTTAATTTTATATTGGAGTATGGTTGATTTACAATTATCACGTTAGTTTCAAGTGTACAGTGATTCAGTTATATACATATACCTTCCTTGTCAAATTCTTTTCCCATTTAGGTTATTACAGAGTATTACACAAAGTTTCCCTGTGCTATACAGTAGATTCTTGTCATTATCTGTTTTATTCGTTTATTTTTTTAAACTTTTTATTTTATATTGGCGTGTAGCCAGTTAATAATGTTGTGATGGTTTCAAGTGGACAGAAAGAACTCTTAAAGCATGAAGTAACTGGAAAGGACTGAACTCATTCTCTCAATCACGTTTTTAAAGACTGAATAACTCATTCATTCAACAGAAATTTATTGCATACCTATTGTAGTTGACGTGCTCAGAGCTGGGCCTTGCTGACAAATGGGAAGGCAGGAACCAGTCCTGACCTGTACGGTTATAAACCAGAAGAAGAGACGGAAACATAAACGTGAAGTGTGCAATGTGTTACATGCACAGAGCCCCAGATGAAGGGCTCCTGGCTTGGGGCGTGTGTGGTGCAGTGTTGCCAGGAAAGGTTTATGGACAGGAAGCTGTCTGAGCCGAGTCTCCAATAACAGGGCGGCTGAGAGTGTCTCCGCCGAGGCCACGGAGGGGTCACCATAAGCCAGAAATGGAGAAATGAGCAAAAATAAAGTGTCTGGTGGGGTAGATGTTGGCAGCAGGGTCACTGCCCCCTCAGCACTGTTATCTCTGCCTTTGTCCATTAAGTGTAGGATTTCCCTGGTGGCTCAGTGGTAAAGAATCCGCCTGCCAATGCACGAGACACGGTTCGATTCCTGGGTCGGGGAGATCCCCTGGAGGAGGGGATGGCAACCCAATCCAGTACTCTTGCCTGGGAAATCCCATGGCCAGAGGAGCCTGGTGGGCTACAGGTCACAGTGTTGCAAGAACCGGACATGACTTAATGGCTGAACAGTGACATTAAGGGTAGAGAGCTGACGCATAACTCAGCCTAAAACTGATGGACACGTTACCCTAACAAGATCCAGAGCCCCAGATCCCTTACTTGGGTCCCTGTCTTGTCCCTCTCCCGCCCTCTCTTTGTCTCTCCTTGTTGGTAAGGATCCACCATCTCTCCTCTGTCACCTTCACGTTAGCGAGGACCTTCCTGCACTCGCTTTCCTCCTCCCCCCGATTCCACGATCAACAAGCAGCATCGGCTCCCACTGCCCCTGCGGCGCCCACCGTGCAGCGTGACTCCTAAACTGTGTTTCAGTGGTGGCTCTGGCCCCCGGGGTCCCTGCTTGCTTCCTGCTTTATCCCCATGCATTTGCAGCGTTGCTCCTAGTGAATCGTGAAGCCCCGGCTCACGTACCAGCTTGTAAGTTACGGATATTTTGGAGCTTTGCTCTTCATAGTAGAAATCTGATGATCTTTTTTTTACTTCCTCTTTTAGGTCCAAGAAGTTTTTTAGTTTTATAGAAGGATGCCTGGTGAAGAATTACATGCAGCGGCCCTCCACCGAGCAGCTTCTGAAGCATCCTTTCATTAGGGATCAGCCGAACGAAAGGCAGGTTAGAATCCAGCTTAAGGACCATATAGACCGGACCAGGAAGAAGAGAGGAGAGAAAGGTATGAAGTCTGGTTTTGTTCTCATCTTAAATAACCTTTTAGTTTTTTGCCAACCAGAGTAGGTTACTCTTTTCCTACTTGAGTTTGGGCTCATCTGCCCGGGGCTTGAGTGTCTAGACCAGGTTGGGGTAGGGGCCATCCTGGCTCCGGCAGTGGTGACCCCGGGTAGTGGGGCCCTGCGGCTGGTCAGTGCATGATGCTGCCTTGCCCTGCCTCAGGCCACATCTTGATGGCTGTGCTTCTTACTGCACTGGGGGTCTTCCGCTCTGTGTGGGCCATGCAGAGCTCGGCATGTCGGCCGCAACTGTCACCATTGGTCGGTTACACACTTCTCTTGCTCAGGGGTTTCCAGTGCTTTATGCTGCTGTGGGGGCTGTGACAAGCCTGAGCTTTTGTCTCCTTTTGCTATTCTATTTCATCAGTTTTTCCCTGGTTCCACCTTTATACTTATTAGCTTATTTATTTTAGTTGAAGTATAGTTGATTTACAGTGTTGCGTTCATTTCTGATGTAAAGTGATTCATATATATATACTTTTCCATATGGTTTGCTGCAGGATGTTGAATATAGTGCCCTGTGCCGTTTAGTAGGACCTTATTGTTTATTTTGTATGTAGTAGTGTGTATCTGGCGGCTTCCCAGGTGGTGCTAGTGGTAAAGAACCTGCCAGCCAGTGCAGGTAGGCGTGAGAGACTCAGATTCGATCCCTGGGTGGGGAAGATCCCCTGGAGGAGGAGGGCGTGGCCACCCACTCCAGCATTCTTGCCTGGAGAAGCCCATGCACAGAGGAGGCTGGTGGGCTACGGTCCACACGGTTGCAAACAGTCGGACACGACCAAAGCGACTCAGCGCAGAGTGTGCTGTGGTTATCTGCTCACCCCAAACTCTTCCTTTATCCTGTCCCTCTCTTTCCCCCTCGGTAACCACCAGTTTCTTTTCTGTGTGTGTGGTTCTGTTTCTCTTTTGCATGTCAATCAGTTGATTTGTATCGGGGTGTTTTTTTTTTTTTTTTTTTTGATTTCACAAATAAGTGATATTGAATGGTATTTGTCTTTCTCTGCCTGATTTACTTCACCCTTATAATTTTGGGGAGCATGTGATTTTGGTTTTCTGCTCTGAGTACCTACTTTTTCTCCATCCAGCAGACTTTTGTCTCCTTTTGTCTAAGATGATCCCTAAGTGCTAAAACTAACTGAGTATATTCTTTTATTGCCTTAGTTTAGGCAGTTAAATCTCCCTCTTTTTTTGTTTTGACATCAGAGTGGACTTTGTGAATTTGTTGAAGCTCATGGCCTATTTTGCTCTCATGTCGTGGGCTCTGTAGCCCCTCTCCCAGCCCTGTGCCCCCTGAGCCGAGCATCCTACAGGGATTGTCACGAGAATAAGGGAATCGGCTCTTCTGCTGGCCACGGGCCTGAGCACCCATCACAGTGGGACTCACCATCAGGGTCCTCCTCTCCTCGAGTTCCCCACACAAGTTACTGTTTTCTCCAAGAATATGTGGTTTATACTCAGTAGTGATGCTTTCGGAGAAGCTTGCCTTACAGGCAGCGTCGCCGTTTGTGAGTCACCCGCTCATCCTGTCCTTTTCTTTACAGATGAAACCGAGTATGAGTACAGTGGGAGTGAGGAAGAGGAGGAGGAGGCGCCTGAACAGGAGGGCGAGCCCAGGTAAGGACAGGGCGCTCGTGTCCCTGCTGGGGTTAGGCTTGCCGGAGACGCCCTTGTCGTGTGAAGGGGTCGTTACTCACTCTGAAAATGCCTTAATATCTTCCATCCTTCCGTCCTTTCAAAGACTGTTGTAAAACTCTCTCCCCACTCTGGAGCGCCCTGCTGATTCTTTGCTTAGACTGTGTTGCCTCCTCTCCCCACGGTTTGGAAATGGGCAGCTGTGTTTGGGTAGCTGGGGCAGGGCAGCTTACCCATGGCGGTTCTTGCTCCAGGAGGTGTGGGTGGAGAACGTAGCGTGTGAGCCAGTCCTGCACAAACTGAACTATCCCGCCCACGGGCCACTTAGGGCCTCCACTGAAAATGCTACAGTCTTCCCCAAATTACGTCTGTCGGTTGGTTGGTTGGTTTTCCTCTTCCCACCTGTGTGGTCACCAGCATTCACTGGTCACTGCCTTTATGAGGATGCATTCTGGCCTGATCCATTCTGTAGTCTATTTTGGCCCTCTCTGGCTCCCCAAGACACAGTGAAGCAGAAGGTTGAAGATTTGGTAGCAGGAACCTCATCAGTTCAGTTCAGTTCAGTCGCTCAGTCGTGTCCGACTCTTTGCGACCCCATGAATTGCAGCACGCCAGGCCTCCCTGTCCATCACCAACTCCCAGAGTTCGCTCAGACTCACGTCCATCGAGTCCGTGATGCCATCCAGCCATCTCATCCTTTGTCGTCCCCTTCTCCTCCTGCCCCCAATCCCTCCCAGCGTCAGAGTCTTTTCCAGTGAGTCAACTCTTTGCATGAGGTGGCCAAAGTACTGGAGTTTCAGCTTTAGCATCATTCTTTCCAAAGAAATCCCAGAGTTTGATCTCCTTCAGAATGGATTGGTTGGATCTCCTTGCAGTCCAAGGGACTCTCANACAGTTCAAAAGCATCAATTCTTCCGTGCTCAGCTTTCTTCACAGTCCAACTCTCACATTCATACATGACCACTGGAAAAACCATAGCCTTGACTAGACGGACCTTAGTCGGCAAAATAATGTCTCTGCTTTTCAATATGCTATCTAGGTTGGTCATAACTTTCCTTCCAAGGAATAAGCGTCTTTTAATTTCATGGCTGCAGTCACCATCTGCAGTGCTTTTGGAGCCCCCCCAAATAAAGTCTGACACTGTTTCCACTGTTTTCCCATCTATTTCCCATGAAGTGATGGGACCGGATGCCATGATCTTCATTTTCTGAATGTTGAGCTTTAAGCCAACTTTTTCACTCCTCTTTCACTTTCATCAAGAGGCTTTTTAGCTCCTCCTCACTTTCTGTCATAAGGGTGGTGTCATCTGCATATCTGAGGTTATTGATATTTCTCCCAGCAATCTTGATTCCAGCTTGTGCTTCTTCCATTCCAGCGTTTCTCATGATGTACTCTGCATATAAGTTAAATAAGCAGGGTGACAATATACAGCCTTGACGTGCTCCATAGCGACTCGTTAATCAAGGAAGAGAGGATTTAATAGCTTTAATAATGGTCTTGTCTGCCTGATGTCCAATGTAGCCGACTAGCTGGACACAAGGAGGGCTGGGAGTGTGGTTGAGAGACCCCATGTGCAGAGAGTGGACTTTTGAAGAGAGCGTATCAAGACAGAAGAGAATTTATTGGGAAAAAACTCCATCGTATCTTTTTGTAATTACATGAAAGATTTTAATCCATTTGAGACCAAGTTTTAGAGCAGTGTGAACTGATTGCACGAGCAGTATAATTGTCTGGAGTTAGGGATATGATATAATGGAAGAGGCAATTGAGGAAGATTTCTTTGCCGTGTGATTCTGGGGGTTTGTGAGTGGAGAAGTGACTCTCCCCCGGGAGACCAGCTGGGAGGGATGTGGTTCAATTTACCTGTGCAGTGGTGCATCCTTGGGACCCCGTGGGCTGGGGAGTAGAGAGTGAGAGGGTTACACGGCGGGGAACAGGGGACCAGATGAGAAGGCAAGGATCGGTACATGCTGACGGTAACTCTGTTGTGACTGCCTGTCTGGCCCGAAGTGTGATGATGCTGTTCCTGGTGGGAAGTCAGGTGGTCACAGAGGGTCTAACAATGGGTGGAAGACGGTGGCTTCAGCTTTCCACTGCACGGTTTGAGTGGACGTGAGAATCTTACCTAGATACCTCCTGTCAACTCAGACACCCAGGGCAGAGTTTTATGGTATTTATGACCATGTGAAAGAAAGATGAAAGCTGATGCTGTTGAAGTGTGCATGCTAAGTCGCTTCAGTCGTGTCCGACTCTTTGTGACCTCATGGACTGTAGCCCGCCAGCCGCCTCTGTCCGTGCGATTTTCCAGGCAAGGATGCTGGAGTGGGTGGCCATTCCCTTCTCCAGAGCCTACCTAGAGATGTCCCGTCTCTCTTAAAACTCAGGACTGGGCTTTAAGGTATTGATGATGCAGATGAAAGGAGAGGTGATGCTGTCTGAGTGTCGGCTTCAGTTATCCCATGGGTGTGTCTGCCGGGCCTCGGGGCTGGGGGAGCCCAGCAGGGGCAGATGTGGACGAGGACTGGCTCGCCCCTAGAGCCACTCCCCTGCTGCCTCCCGCAGCTCCATCGTCAACGTGCCAGGGGAGTCGACGCTGCGCCGGGACTTCCTGCGGCTGCAGCAGGAGAACAAGGAGCGCTCCGAGGCCCTGAGGAGGCAGCAGCTCCTGCAGGAGCAGCAGCTCCGGGAGCAGGAGGACTATAAGCGGCAGCTGCTGGCGGAGAGGCAGAAGCGGATCGAGCAGCAGAAGGAGCAGAGGCGGAGGCTGGAGGAGGTACGAGAGCGCGGTGCTCCCCACGGCGCTCGCCCGGGCTCGGCCACCCGGGGCGCCGGTTCCCCACGGGCGCTGGTTCCCCACGGCGTCGCCCGGGCTCGGCCACCCGGGGCGCCGGTTCCCCACGGCGTCGCCCGGGCTCGGGCACCCCGGCGCGCCGGTTCCCTCCGGCAGGGCCGCACATGCCCAGAGGCCCCAGGAATGTTCTTCTCCCTTGTGTGATCCTGAGGGGCCCGCCCTGCCCCGTTACTCATCCCCCCTGTGCGGGTCATGGGTGGCATCACCCTGGGTCAGCCGAGGCCACGTCCGCTGCGGTCTTGAGTCTGCGGGCTCAGCCTTGACCTCATTTCGCTTTCACTCTTGGCCCCGGGGTCCAAGGTGGTGTGTCATAAACATTTTCCTAGAATTTTCAGACCTTTCCACAGGAGAAACGTTTGTTTTCTACAAATGCCTTCGCTTGACGTACATTTAAAAGGGAAGGATTACACTGGGCATAATACAAATGCTGCTTTGTAATCTGGTGGTTGTGTGGGGTTAGTTCTTGGTGCGGGACACTTTCTGTACCACCGACTCCTCTAACTCACTGAGACTGTCAGCACTGGTAACGTGATTGCTAGGGCTTCTTCCTCTTTAATTCTCAGAGACACTGTTCCCTGTATTTCACTTGAGGTTGCTCAAAAGACCCTTTTTCTTTTTTAATCTAATTTTAATTTGTTTTAATTTTTTATTTTCTTTCCCTGACTGCCATTTACTGTATACTTCACAGCTTCAGATTTCTCACTTATAGTTGTTTATTTCCACTTACTTCATCTTATTGTTTCACTTTTATCCTTGATGCCAGAAAAAGACCCCAAAGAACAGTCAACCTGTTGATACTGTACAGTGGAGTTTAATTTAAATAACAGCACATGGTGGGTTTTTTTTCCCACCCAAAGTTGTTTTTTTTTTTTGGTGTGGATCTGTCTCTTATACACATCTAGATGTGTATAAGAGACAGCGCCCTTGNGATGCCAGAAAAAGACCCCAAAGAACAGTCAACCTGTTGATACTGTACAGTGGAGTTTAATTTAAATAACAGCACATGGTGGGTTTTTTTTCCCACCCAAAGTTTTTTTTTTTTTTTGGTGTGGATCTTAAAAAAATTTTTTTAATTGAATTTGTTATGGTATTGCTTCTGTTACATCTTTGGTTTTTTTTTTTTTTTTTTTTTTTTTGGCCAAGAGGCAGGTGGGATCTTTGTACCCTGACCAAAGAGCGAACTTAAACCCCTGCATTGAAAGGCAAAGTCTTAACCACTGGATCGCCAGGGAAGTCCCACCGTACATGCTTTTTCCCAGGTTACTTAAGGGTACATTTTGTGGAGAAAATCTCTGCTTTGTTCTGTGTGTTGTCCGGTAGCTCCGTGATGAAGAATCCACCTGCCAGTGTAGGAGACGTAAGAGCTGTGGCTTTGGTCCCTTGGTTCGGGAAGATCCCCTGCAGGAGGAAATGGCAGTCCGTTCCAGTATTCTTGCCTGGGAGATCCCATGAACCGAGAGGAGCCTGGCAGGCTACAGTCCACGGGGTCGCAAACGAGCTGGACATGACTCAGCGACGGAGCCTGCATGCACGCGGCTTCTGTTAAAGTCAGTAAGCCTGTGGAGTATCTGTGAATGGACCCCACTAGTATCAGCACTGACCTAGGTAGAAAAGCTAGACTTTTGAGATGAAAGCACTGCTTTTAAATGTCGATCTGGAAAGAAAACTTCAAGGTAATTAAAGCATAGTTGGAAAAGTACATATTTACTCAGACATGCTTGGAAAAATTTAAGAAGGAAATCTCTTTATAATCTGAGAGTTTTGGAAATCACTTTACAGCACCATGCAGGTTTTCAGTTTGTTAGATTTTGTTTTTAAAGAAAGAATGATTTAAGAGAATAAGAATGACATCAGTTTGAAAATACTTCAAAGGATTTTTATTATGTTTGTCATTCTTAATGGAGTAACCTGAGCAGGCATGTTTCTTAGACTCTCTTGGGTTTTGTTGCTTGGAAATCACAGGCATAAGGTTAATCCAGTGTGGATTGATGTTGCTGAGTTGGTGACTGATGGTGTGTATGTTTAATGTTGGCCATTTTCTTTTAAAGTTCTATTGTAAAAGGCCAGCTTTTCACCTTAGTGATCTCTTAAGCTGTTTGTTTACTAAGGGCCTTCTTTAACCTTTGATTACCCCCCAGCACACACACACCCCAATTAAGGGCCTCTTCTGACTGTAGTGGTTTGTACAGTTGGAGTTTAAATTTTGGCCCTTGATCCAGTTTACAGCTTCAAGTACTAGCACATAATGTAGAAGAGGAATTGGTAACTGCACTGTTCTTTGCCTCGGCCATCAGCCTCCCAGCCAAGACTTGTTTAGTGCGTTAGTCAGGGAAATGCACCACGTGCCACATTATCCTCTGGATTTTTAAGAAGTGTGGCGCTTGTCTTACCTATAAGACTTGGATGAGAGGGGCTGTGTCTGATTCATTCTGTGTTCCCATGATGCTTCATGAAGCTTTCTCAGATGGAGGAATCAGCATTTGTAGTTTGGGTGTAAGTGTTCTGGAAACTCACACCCGTTCTTCAATGAACTTCTGGGCTTGAGGTCTCTTGAGTTGAGTTCCAGAGCCACCTTCGTTGCTGTTTAGATGCTCCGTTGTGTCCACCTCTGCAACCCCATGGACTGTAGCCCACCAGGCTCCTCTGTCCGTAGAATTCTCCAGGCAAGAAGACTACAGCGGGTTGCCGTTTCCTTCTGCAGGGGATCTTCCCAACCCAGGGATCCAGCCTGCATTTCCTGCATTGGCAGGCAGATTCTTGATTGTTGAGCCACCAGGGAAGCCCTCTAGCCACCTTAAAGGACCTGGCAGAACATCCTTAGCCACAAAGGATGTGTTACTTTTTCTCTGAAACTTTCCCTTGTCTTCTCTGGAGACAGAAATCCGAACCCTAGGCTGGTGTGAGGCGGACCCTTGACCTTGTCTGGACTCAGCGGCTGTGTTGAGGGCGGGGTGTGCAGGCGCCCAGCCCTGCTGCTGCTGCTGCAGCCTGTCTGACTGACTGGGAGGGGAATTGTTACACATCCACACGCCTTCCTCTGTTGTGCTTCTCGAGCTACGCTAGACACTTTATTGCTGTTCAGTCACTAAGTTGTATCTGACTCTTGGGGACCCCATAGACTGCAGCACTGCCAGTGCTGGAGACTGGTTAAATGTAAATTAACTTTAGTGAAATAAAATGGAAAGCTCAGTTCCTCCCAATTTAGGTGCTGGGTAGCAGCCTGGGGCCAGTGGCCGCTGTGCTGAGATGGGGTACCTCCCCATCCCAGGGGCGCTGCAGGCCAGCGTTCTGCACGTTTATAGGAGGAGTAGATTTGTACTCCACGCGATGGCCCTGCTTTACTAGCAGATGCACGTCTGGGGCCAGATGAGAAGTGGCCAGATGTGCGCCCAGGGTCACACTGGTACTCAGAGGTTAGCTCAGAATGGTCTGTGTTAGGAGAGGCTGTGAGAGCAAGTCTGCTGTCTCACTAGCGCCTGTAATAAAGGCAGGGTGTGTCTGGTTAATGGTGGGAGTCAAGAGTAGTCCTTGACCTGGAGCCTACCACCCTATCAGCACTGGACATGTGACTTATGTTTTCTGAACCTGTTTCCTCTATGGAGTAGGAGTGAAGGGCTTCCTAGGTTTGTCCTGAGAATTGTAGCAGGTAAGGGGCCATGGAAGGAAGACTGTCAGATACTCAGTGCCGTGCAGAGCATAGAGTGAGCTTGAGCTACGGTGGTTTTTATATTCACGATAATCATCATGACATCTCTTAATTTTGTTGATATTGCTTCCTCTTTCCCCAATATATGCTTCTTTTTTCCCTCTTTTAAGTATTTTTCTCTCTCTCTCTCTCTCTTTTTTTTTTTTTTTTTTTGCCCTATTTCTGTTCTCCTGTATTCATTTCTTTACTTTTCCTTCTGACTTAAGAGCCTTGGGTAACCCTGTCAGTGATACTCAGGGGTACAGAATTCGTCATTCCCGCATTGCTGTGGTTCAGTGAAGAACAAGCAATAACTGATATCAAAATGAAACCCAGCTCTGACCTGTACTTATGAAGATGCTGGTGTGTGTGGGCAAGGGACAGCATGGGCATAGTTGGCTGGTGGAGGCGGGGTCCCCCAGCTCCCGCTCCCACATCTCCCTGTAAGCGGACAGCACGCCGTCCTGGGCACCGTGGCTGGGCAGTCTGCTGACGGTGCGCCATCTTGCCTTTGCAGCAACAGAGGAGAGAGCGGGAAGCAAGAAGGCAGCAGGAGCGGGAGCAGCGGAGGCGGGAGCAGGAGGAGAAGAGGCGGCTGGAGGAGCTGGAGAGACGGCGGAAGGAAGAGGAGGAGCGGAGGCGGGCGGAGGAGGAGAAGAGGAGAGTGGAGAGGGAGCAGGTCCGTCCCCAGGCGCGCCCTGGCCAGGGCTCTGGGCCTTTGTCGCTTGGCAGGGTTGGGGGACTGGGGACAGAAAGCATGCATAATGCACACGCGCACGTGCACACACAGGAGTTGAGGACTCTAGAGGCTTGAGGATGCAGAAACAGTTGGAACCATCCACTTTAGTAAACTGAATCTCTTGTCTTTACCAACAGATAGATAAATCATTACACTTTGGACACATCTCTCAGAACCTGAGGGTGGTCTCCACTAGTATGATGCCTGAAAGATTTCTAAATGTGTCCTCTCAGGTTTGGCTTAAATGCTTTGAACCTCAAAAATCTGGATAATAAAAAGTGAAATTTAAAGCCAACCATGAGACATTTCCTACGAGAAATGTTTGAAGGATCCAATGACTGATTATTTTAAGATCTATTTGAACATATTAATAATTCAGTGTGTACATACGTAACTTTAGAACATTAACCAAACAAATGGCATCATGTTTTTCGTGATATTTATAGCGTGTTAATGTCAGAGTCAGTTGTCTTCGGGAATCTGATTCCTGAACCACCTCTGCAAACAGAAACCCTGCGTTCTGTCATCTGTGTCTTCTGTGTGAATCCCGTCATTGCCTCCCTGGCTTGCGTGCCTTTGAGTCCATCAGTCTTTGTTATGAGCTTTGAATAAAGGAAAAAGGATATGAATGGGGACCAATTTAAATAATACCTGAAAGTCATGCTTAAAATGCATATAAACAATGATATTAGCATCCAAATTTGATTATTCAGCTACTATCCTTGAGACTCATTCTTTGTCTTGGGTTTTCCTAGTGTTGGATCTATGTAACATTTTTTGTTGTTGGAATTCAAGTGATTCTATCTCTTTCTTTACTGACTTTGTTGGCCAGTTGACTGTGGTGTGTTTAGGTTTCCTATTCTGACTTCTACTTGGGGACTACAAAGAGGAGAAAATAGACGCTTGAAAAAATTAAGTCACCGAGGGATAATTGTTGAAACTTGATTGGGATAAGAGGGTGTGACTCCAGTACTAACCTTCAGTGTTCTAATAGAGTCGTTGACTTTCATGTATAGCACGTATTCATCACCTCCTCTTTTATAAAAATAGCATGAAAGCTCAGTTTTCTTCCAAAATATTCCCCGTGTCAGCTGTGCTGTAGAAACGCATCATTTCTGTGTGAACGTAGCTGTCTGGATGCATGTGTCCTTGCCCAGTTGTCCCTGTGATGTGACAGCCAGCGATGTCCTGACTGGAGCTTGCAGCTGTGACTCAGTTCTGTTTGGTCTGGAGAAGTGGGGAGCCGGGAGTCAGTGGGGGCGGGGGGTGCGGTGGTGGGCACACGCCCCAGGGCAGGTCTTGGCCATCCTGGGGGCATGGTGCAGGGGAGCTTCCATGTCCAGGACTGGAGCCTGGATTAGAATCCAGGGGCCTTTGCCCAGTGGCCTGTGGATACACTTTACCCAGATGGAGTTTTGGGGGACTAAATTTGCTTTGTAAAGAAGAACTTTCTGAGAACATTTATGCCATGATTTCTGCTCTCTAGTGTTCTTTCCACCTGTTCAGCTCAGCTGTATGGTTGCTTTTAAGGTGTACAATCAGCGGTAGACTCTGTAAAGAAATAATCTGAATTTCAAAATAAAATCTCTCTTCCCAGACCCCTCAGTCTACTCCTTTATTAGAGTGGTGAGCTTTTCCCCTGTTGAAAGGGAGCATTTTATTTGTAAAATCTTTGTGCTTTTCGAAGTAATTTCATGTCTGTTTCACAGATGAGCCTCATAAAAAGTCCTAAGAGTTGGGAGGGAATATTCTTGGTGCTCATTTCCCCAAAGAGAAGACTAAGAAAGTGGGTGGCTGAGGCCTTGTTGGAAACTCATCTGATTGTTGGTAGGTCAAGGTCTCCTGATTTCCCATCCCATCAAGTATGCAGCCAGCTACACAGTTGGGGTTTTCCTCTTTACGTCATATATTTTGGATGTGTTTACCTGGTTATTTTTGTTCGTGTTGTTATGGAGGTTTATCATTCTCTTCCCATTGAAAACAAGTCACCCCTCCCCATAGATGCACACACACACACACACACACACACAAGTCAGCTTACCCCATAGACACACACACACACACACACACACACACACAAGTCCGCTTACCCCATAGACACACACACCCATCACTGTTCATCTGGGAGAAGCCTCCAGTGTCTGGTGTTCCCATGCCGGGACTTTCAGAATGTACGCGTCTTGGTGTGTTAGAGAAAAAAACAAAGCATGGTTGTTTAATTTTAAACAGTTCTTGGTTTGGGGTTTTAAAAATTAGCAATTCATGCTTGTTATAAATAATAATTATCAGACATATACTAACGTGAACACTGGTCTCGTTAGACTCTCGGTTGCTCAGGGCTTACCTCCTGAAGAGGAACAGCCTGGTCCTTTCAGAGCTTCCGTTTGTATACAGCAGTCGTGTGCAAACAGAAGAACTCAGCCATGCCTTTGTGGTTGTCGTTGGCGCGCATGTCATTATTTATGAGACTCTCTAGGTCTCAGAGGCCACTTCGAAGTTCCTGGGGGCGGGTAGCCTTGGCAGTGGGCTTTTTCAGCTATTTGTGACTAAATGAGTCACCCCCAGACGGTGGGGGCGGACAGCTGTGGGCCCCGCATGCAGGGAGTCTTGCCACTTCCCTCGGGGATCCGCTGATTGCGGGTGCTCTTTGTGTGACAGGAATACATCCGACGGCAGCTGGAAGAGGAGCAGCGTCACCTGGAACTGCTTCAGCAGCAGCTGCTCCAGGAGCAGGCCATGCTACTGGTAACGCCCCGCGCGGCCCCGCCCCCTGGCTAAGGCACCCCGAGCTGGGCGGGGCCCTGCCCACCACCTGGGCCCCTGTGGCCCGTGCCGCAGGGCTGGCCAGCTCTCACTGACATGTCTTCTGGGCTCCCACTGCTGTTGGGCGCACCAAGGCGGCTTTTCATCCCCTCTTTCCCATGGCTGAGTTCCCTGTTCTCATTCAGTAGATAGACAAGGTTTTGCACAGCATGCCTGGCATTGGGTGAACAAGCTAGGATGCCGAGAGTGGAAGGGTCAAGGCTCATGCCTTAGGGACTTTTACCTAGACTCCTGCAAGTGTCTTTCGAAGCCACCGAAACCAGCATCTCCGGGGGAGGGGTTTCTCTCTACCTGTCCAGTGACCTTATGCTTAGTGGCACGTGGCCAGATTTTCCTGCAGGTAATCAGCCATTCTGCATCCTGGCTGTTTTGCTTTGTCACGAAGCCAGCGTCAGCGCACGCTGTCCTGGGGAGAAGTGGAGCCGGGGCGAGGCGGCCGCCCCAGGGCCCTGGACTGAGTGTCCCCTCTCCCCCCAAGGAGTGCCGCTGGCGGGAGCTGGAGGAGCACCGGCAGGCAGAGCGGCTCCAGAGGCAGCTGCAGCAAGAACAAGCCTATCTCCTGTCTCTACAGCACGATCCCCGGAGGCCGCCCCCGCCGCCAGACAGGAGCAAGGCCGGCCTGCATGAGCCCAAGGCCCAGCATGAGCCCGCTGACCGGGCCCGCGAGGTACGGCGCCCCTCGTCCTGTGCCCTCCCCAGGGGGTGGTGGGCGGCCAGCGGCCTGGAGGGGCCCCTTCTCTGCTTGGTGTTGTCTCGAGAGGACCCAAGTGCCTCTTTGATGGTTCCCAGCCACATGAACACTGACCTTGATGGAAGACAGGAGGTTGTGTGGCAGCATCTTCCTGTCGCTGTACATGGGGGGAGGGTGGCCTGCTCAGCTGTTTTCCCAGAGCTGCCAAGTGGTTGAAGCGTCCCTGGGCCCCACTTGGTGATAAGGGTTTATTTTCTGAATTGGGGCATGTGGGCTCCCAGGGCCTCTGGCAGGGATGTGGCAGAGCAAGACGGTTGCTAGGATATGAGCAGGATGGACTGGGCGGCCGTAGGGTATGGATGCTGGCCCGTGGGGGGCATCCTCCAACCAGGCCCTCATGTGGAACCTTCTAGAAGCAAATGTCCTGCTTGTTTGGCAGTGCCTTGATTTTTGGTGGAATGAAACATGCTAGATTCCTGGTGATATTCAGTGGGTTTAGTTGGTTACAAGAGATTAATTTCCTTTCTTGGCTTGTCTTCACATGCACTCCTAGCATCCACCTGGTGGAGGGAGGTCTTAAAGGCTGCCTCTCTCAGTTTTGATCTTTGTGAAGATTCCTTGAGTCTGCCTCAGATCACTGTCCTGTGCTATCTGTCTTTTTTCTTGTGGTTGAAGAAAACAGAAGGCTTCTCCTTAGGGTCCTTCCACTTTCAGGCTGTTTCCAGTGTCTCTACTTTTTTTTTTTCCACAGGCCTGGAAAAGGTCAGTTTTCATTCCAATCCCAAAGAAAGGCAATGCCAAAGAATGCTCAAAGAACGCACAATCGCACTCATTTCACATACTAGCAAAGTAATGCTCAGAATTCTCCAAGCCAGGCTTCAATAGTACGTGAACCAAGAACTTCCAGATGTTCAAGCTGGTTTTCAAAAAGGCAAGAAGAGGGAGTAGTGTATGTCTATATACAAAGGAAGTTTCTGAAAATATTCCCCCTGTTTCTTGGGCATCAAAGTGAATAAGGAAGAATTTTCATTTCTATTTTTATAGACTTCCATCTAGTGTGAATTTCTTTCTATATTCATTTATAATATTTTTTAGAAACTAGCTAATAAGAATCATTTCATCCCTTGGGTTCCTAGGTATCTTGAGGAGAAACTCTTTCCTATCCCCCACCAGTTGGTATGTTCATGCTCAGATGCTTTTCCAATCACTTTCTTATAACCTAATCATTCATCTTTTCTTACTCAGTATTGAACAGTTATACACTGAGCACCTTCTATGTACCAAGCATTCCTGTAAGTGTAGGTATCTGTATACACAACGAATCATAATCCCTAATCTTAGGAACCTAAAGTTTTTAATGACACACATAGCCATGACTGAATGTATTTGTTTCTCCCACCTTTTCTTCTTCAAACTGAATTAAAGTAAGAGATCCATTCATAGGAACAATACCTGTTTTAACCCTCTCTCCTAAAATCCTGTCTGGCATTTCCAACTGCCTACTCAACACCACCTAGAAACTTAATTTAATAAGCTTCTCAAACTCAAAAGGGGCTTCTCAGGTAGCTCAAATGGTAAAGAATCTGCCTGCAATGTGGGAGATCTGGGTTCGATTCTTGCATTGGGAAGATCTCCGGAGAAGGGAATGGCGACCCACTCCACTGTTCTTGCCAGGAGAATTCCACAGACAGAGGAGCCTGGTGGGCTACAGTCCAAGTGGTTGCCAAGAGTCAGACAAACACATTCACTTTCAAACTCAAATGTCCAACACTGAATCTCCAGTTTTTCTCCCCAAATCTACTATTCCCAGCGCTTTCTTTATCTTAGTAAATGGAAACCATTCTTTTGGTTATTTGAGCCCCAAACCATGGAGTCATACAAGGCAGAACCATGCCAGTTCTGTCTTCAAAATACATTCACAGCCTAATAACCATTTATCACTACCTCCTCCTCTATGTTCATACCAACGTTGACTTCTCCTGGATTACTTCAACAACCTCCAAAATGGTCTCCCTCCTAAATTCTATTTTTCCTCCTAGATTCTGTTTTTCACCAAGCAACCAGAGTGATCCCTATCTTGTCATTTCTCTGCTCAATATCCCCCAGCAACCTCCTATCCATCCAGAATAAAACTATGTTCTTGAAGTGTCTTAGGAGGCCATACCAGGTCTGTCCGCGTGTGTCCCCACTTGTACGAGACCATTTCCTATCACTCTTCCCCATTCTGCTCCAGCCACCGCTGACCTTGCTGTTTCTTGTACAGCAAATACACTCTTGCCTCCAGGCCTATGTGCTTGTTCTCTTTGCCAAGATCCTCTTCCCTCCCACGTCCACATCTGCTCCCGCTCTCACTTCCCTCAGGTCATTTGCCAAATGTTCCTTTCTTAATAAGATCGACCACTCTGTACAACAGAAACCCTCAACTCACCCTTCTGGCACTCCCTCCTCTACTTACCAACGTACCTGCTTACTGTCTGCTCTGCCTCTATACTATTAGCTCCACGAGGGCATACTCTCCTTTTTCTCATTACCATGTTAGAACTGGGGCTCAGACGGTAAAGAAACTGCCTGCAGTGCAGACCTGGGCTCAGTCCCTGGGTCGGGAAGATCCCCTGGAGTAGGGCATGCATGACAAGCCACTCCAGTATTCTTGCCTGGAGAATCCCATGGACAGAGGAGCCTGGTACCCTGCAGTCCATGAGGCTGCAAAACGCTGGACACGACTGAGTGAGCACAGCACGTGTTACAGCTGGGGCTTCCAGGCAGCACTAGTGGTACAGAACCTGCCTGCCAACGCAGAAGGCATGAGAGACCTGGGTTCAGTCTCTGGGTTGGGAAGATCCCAGGGCATGACAACCCACCCCAGAATACCACAGACAGAAGAGCCTGGTGGGCTACAGTCCATAGGGTCACAAAAGAGTCAGACAAAACTGAACAGACTTAGCGTGCATGCACGCATGTCCAAACTAAGAGCCCAGAGCGTGTCCAAAATATTTCTAATTTAATGAATTAAAATGTTAAGAAAATCAGTCCAAGAGACTCGTGTGAAAAATGAATAGTTCTGTAAGCAAAGGGAAGTTAAAGCCGAAATCATAAATATTCAAACATTTATATTATGGAGAAAACAATTCTTCAGTGTTAACTTTTTCAGTAATAGCTACTCATGCATAGGAAAGTGATATTTTTATGATAAATGCACAACCTCCTGTTTCACAGGGTAACAAAGTACCAGTGACATGTAAAAGATAACACACTGTCCACCATCCAGTTCACTTGACTGCCCATGCCAAATCCAGGAAATTATCCTAAATTCTCTCCCTAACTTTAAATCCATCATAGGTCCCACTGAAAGTGAAAAGTTAAAGTGAAAGTTGCTCAGTCCTGTCTGACTCTTTGCAATCCCATGGACTATACAGTCCATGGAATTCTCTAGGCCAGAATACTGGAGTGGGGNCCCATGCCAAATCCAGGAAATTATCCTAAATTCTCTCCCTAACTTTAAATCCATCATAGGTCCCACTGAAAGTGAAAAGTTAAAGTGAAAGTTGCTCAGTCCTGTCTGACTCTTTGCAATCCCATGGACTATACAGTCCATGGAATTCTCTAGGCCAGAATACTGGAGTGGGGAGCCTTTTCCTTCTCCAAAAGATCTTCCTGACTGAGGAGCTGAACCAGGGTCTCCTGCATTGCTGGTAGATTCTTCACCAATTGAGCTATCATCATCATCTCTTGCCCAGGTTCCTTTATTAGCCTGCTCACTGCATCTCCTCTTGACTTTCTATAATCCATTCCACATATAACAGTCAGAGGGATTTTCCTGAATGTGAACCAGATCTTGTCACTGCTTAAAATGTCCAATCATTTCCCAATGCCCTTGAATGAAAACCAAAGTCTCTACCTTGCTCCTGCCTGCTTCCTCCGTAGCTTCGTATAACACCAAAGCCGTCAATTGCTAGATCCAACTGAATGGTCTCCATTCCTGTTCATCAGACCAACCAAGTTTGCTTCTGCCTTTGATTTTTCACACTGATCCCTATACCTAGAATGGGCTTCCACCTTACATTCAAAGGGTTATTTCTTTTGTCATTCAGAACTCCTCTAAAATGTCCCTTTTTTAGAGTGGGCTTCCTTGAATAACTAAAGTTGTTGCCCAGTCACTCGCTGTTAGATCTCTCTGTGTTAAAAATGAGTATGAGTGAGTGCTAAGTCGCTTCAGTCGTGTTCAATACTTTGTGACCCTATGGACCACAGCCAGCCAGGTACTCTGTCCATGGTATTCTTCAGGCAGGAATACTGGAGTGGGTTGCCATTCCCTCCTCCAAGGAATCTTCCTGATCCAGGGATCGAACCCTTGTCTCTGGCATCTCCAGCATTGGCAGGCCAGTACTTTACCACTAGCACCACCTGGGAAGCCCCAGAGATGAGTACAGTCCCCATTATTAACTGATATTATCTGTATATTATCATTTTCTGTTTGACTCCACAAGAAGAATGTAAGTTTATTTTCCTGTCTTGTTCATCGAAAAGAAAGCCTAATAGATAGTACATACTCAATAAATTTGCTGAATATTAAATGAATCCAGAGTCCCTATTTCTACTATAATCTATTTGTATCATAAAATCTTTTTTAAATTAAACAATAAACACCTGAAATAAACTGTCAAAAGCAATTCGTCTCCTCTCCTCACCCCCATCCACCCACCTCCCCCCCATTTAAATAATCCAGGACAAATTCCATGGCCACGTGATCATTCAAAGCCAGGCACGGTCAACAGCAATGAAAAGAGATTTGGTGAAGACAATCTAAAACAGTGAAAAATTTGAAAGCCACATGTCTATGGCTTTAAAGCAGATTATAAACATCTTCTATAGTAACAAGGTAAAATCAGTTGAAATATGAGCTTTAGGAAGTATCAAAAATGATAAGAAGATGGCATAAGAAAAAATTAAGTATTTGGAGAAGGAAAGGAAAAACAGGAAGAGGAAGCTTCAAATAGCAGAGGTAAACTAGGATTGAAAATTTACCACAGATTATCTCCAACATGAATAATCCACACTGGGTAATAGAATATTGACTATAATTACATTCATCCTACTGACCTTGTTCTAAATTATTATGGATTATTACTACGCAAGTTATTTTGTTCCACACCAGAGGTGGCTGTATTTCGCTATCAGATGACATGACCTCTAATTCAATAATGTCTGTAATGCACTGGTATCCTCAGATAAAAGCTGTCTATAATGTCTGAACAAAGGTGAATTAGTTATCCAATTCACACACGCAATTAACTCTCTTAATACCTGAGAGACCATGGAGCCCCTTCTGAATTTCCTATTAAATACTACATATGGAGGTCTTCCCTCCATCTGTAGTTATCTTGTGCTGTACTTCATAATAAACAATATTAATAGTTTATTGCCCCTGTCAAAAATCTTACATTAGTTATTATAAGAGACCTCATTCCACAAAGCAATGACTCATTTTCCTAGCAAAATGCATTCAATTCAAATGTTACACCTATTACTAAAGCACAACAGTTCTTTATTCTCAGTGACATAGAAATAATAACAACACCTTCTTGAAATATGGAAAATAATTTTCTTTACCATTTAAAAAATATCTCTCAAAACCCAAAAGGTAATGCTTATCTTGTGCATTTATATTTATATGCTGTGTTCATTTTAATAGAAAACTAATTATTTAAACTCAGGTGTTAAAGGGTAAAAAGAAACCAAAATGTAGTATTTTTTTTGCCACCTGTTCCCTTTACTAAGAGCTGAAATCTCATAAAGAGTCTGAAGGCAGAGCACTGCGCCTCTGCTTTGTATCCATATGTGATGCCAATGGCTGTATTCATAAAAACCCAGATCAGAATAACTAGTTAATGTCAAACGTTAAGCAAATACCTACGCCTTCTAAAAAAGGAGGTAATTAATTAATTCTTCAGGGGATGCTTTTCATTTTGTCATCTAACATTAATGTATTTTTTTCAGCAAAGAACAAGAGAAATCCCTAAAATAAAACCTAGTCCTCTTAGCACACGGCCACATTAAACTTCTCATCATATTGGACCCATCCTCAGAGTAAGGAAGCAGTTAAGCGTATCTAAGAACATTCCTACAGTTCAAATGAAATCTGCTGCTTGCCTGGGCTTTCATTGTCCCTCACAACTCAAAGTTGGGGGGGCGGTGGTGGAGCAGGGGGCGAGCAGAGGAATAAGGAAACAGTTTCTTACATGTGTTTCGTATGTTTTATCCACTCAAGTAATGACAGAAGGAAGAAGGACCTTATAGAAACTAAAAAGCTGAGAAGGGTGCCCAGCTTTCAGTGCATAAACAATTTAAGCTGCAAACCAACCTTCTGCGTGCTGCAGCACCAGAAACACTGACTCCTCAGAAACGATGTACTTGTGCAGGCACACCATGTTGGGCACGCAGCGGGGGACGATGGTCTTTCTGTTCCTGCTGTATTCACTGCTTTTCCTTAGACCCTGACAGAGAACAAAAAGGTCAGTTGTACCCTCAGTTGCCTTTGGAGCCTGCTGTGCTCTGTGTTTATCAACCAAACTAATCTATCCGAGTTACTCTGGGCTTCAGAGAAACCACTCATCTGCTGCTCTATGCCCCTCGGTCCCTGGAGGCTCTGCTGATGGCATCTGGCGTGAGTCCAGAGCACTGAAGATGCCACAAAGCTGCCATTAAAATCAATTACGTGGGTCAGTGTTTTTATTAGAGATGCTCTCAAACTAAGTCATCAGGATGACACACAGTTATTTCTCTATGACCTTTTCTTAAGTTTTATTTTACTTATGTGTATCTTCAAAGCAGCAGACGTCGTGAGATCAATTCAAATTGCTGAGACACAAAAGGTATTCTGAGATTAAACGGGCAGTTTTGAAATTCTAGTCCAAAAAAAACGCGAAGATCATTTTAAGTTTTCTCCAAAGGAACAAGGTATGTGGAGCTTCTCACGTCACGCCCTGGTTTAAAAACCTGAGGACACAGCAGCAGTAAAGTACACGCAGAGAGAAAAATTTATTTCAGTGTATGTCAATGTGACCTACTGCCATGCTGTTAAGTAAAAGGACAAAAATTAGAAAATTATAACACTAATTTGAAATTCATTAATTCTGGATACTGAGGAAATGCTTAAAATTAGGATACTTTTAGAATATTGCACTAGCAAAATCCACTTCAAATACGATTTTGAAATTGCAAAATTGAGGGGGGTTTCTTCCCGTATTCACTTAATTACAAATTGAGTAATGCAGAGAATCAAATGGAATTTCGGTAAAACACACAGCCAGGGACGTAGATAACACTTTTCCAAATGCCTTTAACAAAGACTTTAAGGTGAATCTCAGCTCTAAAGAACTGTAATCACAATCAAATGTATGATTGCACATGGTCTTCATAAATTATGCAAAATATGTTAGAGATGTATTTAAATTATACAAGATACATTTAAAGAGCATAAAATGAGTCTTCAACTTATCTAAATTATTTCCTCCATACTCTTTTTAAATGTATGCTACAGAGTATTTATCAACTGTGATGGAAGGACACAAAGTAAAGTGAATCCAAATGACTGTAAACACACACACACAAATTCAAACACCCAGAAAAAAAATACTTTCTTTCAGAAGCATAATTTGAAAATACATTTCTAAACTCATTAAACAGAAAAATTCTACTTACTTTTAAAATAAATGTCTGTTCTGTCCTTGTGTCCATTACAAGTAAAACCTACAAAAAAAAGACATGAGGAATGAATTATTTACAATACAATAAAATACGAACTCATAACTTTTTGAAACCATACTAAAGGTTTGGGGGGAAAGTATTGAAACTGACTTAGCCAAAACCGGTAATTTCTGAATAGGCTTTTTTTTAAGTCACCAAATCACACAGTGAAAAATCTTATCCAAAGGGTATTTCCTTTCTAAAAATGCCATATTTTACAAACTCTACCATGTTTTCCCAGATTTGTTTTAAAATATCATTCTTAAAAGGAAAAATTATTTTAGAAAAAGAACTTTTCCTTATGAAACATGAAGTGGCGAAGTAAAAAACAAACAAATAAATAATTGTTTTACAGAAACTGAAGTCTCAATTTTCTTCGCAAAACCTCAAACGTAGCCACTTGCTACAATGTGATCTCAATAACTCCGGCTCCAACCCAAGGCACCCTCTGGTGCTACTTCTCCATCTTGGACTCATTCTTAAATCTTCTTTTCCCATCAGCAAATCCTGCCAGCTCCATCTTCACACTGGATCCAGAATCTGAACTCACCTCACCCCTTCTGCAGGTATTAATCACTCTGAATGAAACAAAGATTTACTCACATCCTAACAATGGCTTCCCAACAGATTTCTCTGCTTCCATCTTTGCTGCCCTATGCTCTATTCTCAAAATAGTAGGCAGGTTTTCTTTTTACAACATTCAGTTCAGTTCAGTCACTCAGTCGTGTCCGACTCTTTGCGATCCCATGAATCGCAGCACGCCAGGCCTCCCTGTTCATCACCATCTCCGGGAGTTCACTCAGACTCACGTCCATCTAGTCCGTGATGCCATCCAGCCATCTCATCCTCAGTCGTCCCCTTCTCCTCCTGCCCCCAATCCCTCCCAGCATCAGAGTCTTTTCCAATGAGTCAACTCTTCACATGAGGTGGCCAAAGTACTGGAGTTTCAGCTTTAGCATCATTCCTTCCAAAGAAATCCCAGGGCTGATCTTCTTTAGAATGGACTGGTTGGATCCCTTGCAGTCCAAGGGACTCTCACGTCTTCTCCAACACCACAGTTCAAAAGCATCAATTCTTTGGCGTTCAGCTTTCTTCACAGTCCAACTCTTGCATCCATACATGACCACTGGAAAAACCATAGCCTTGACTAGACAGACCTTTGTTGGCA